>JAGDFM010000447.1:0-31416 GCA_019155715.1 Phytophthora pseudosyringae
TCTTGCAGGTGGCGGCTGTAGCGGTTCGGTGGGCACCGATAGCGACGATAAACACCAGGAGTGTGCGGAAGCGTGAAGCGTACAGTCGCATCGTCGAGGTTGGCTGGTTGTTGTGCAAATTTCAAAGTGAGTCGAAGGGATGTGGTCGCCAGCAAGACCTGCAACTTCCCTGCTCGGAGAAAAAGCGGCAGCAAGCTATTGAGGCTTGTCTTCCTCCTGAGTCATCCCGTGCAACAAATGGGAGACGTTTAAAGATCAGACACGTTACCGTTTTTGGAGAAACGATGAATATGAGACTGTGCGCCCATATGCTTGGCTTACCAACGAACCCCATGGAGACCAACAGTTCTGTTGCGATGGTGCATTGCTTTTTGTCAATACGTTAGTGACGAGCTAAGAATAATTTTTGGGAGGAGAATGCTGGTGAATTTCTGTAAAAGTAGCGTAGATATTCTGGTCTAACCAGACGCGATAAGTTTCTTGCATAGGCTGGTAACTATTGCAATGACAGTCAGTCGCTGCTTCCCAGTGTGTTTCCGTGCATTCGGCATCAAGCTAAATAAATCTTCCTCCTCAGGGGTGTGCTGCAGTTATTTTTTTGCTAGCGTATCGTAGGCGACGCGTTCTCTAAAGCCCGCCAATCGACGAAACAATGAGAATAAGTCACCGCGACATTCGGCAGTGCGAACTCTACTAGCAGGTCGAAGTAAAGGAACCCCCAGTACCGGTGCTAGAAGGACCCCTGCGTAGCCGAAACTCCGATGCGGAAGAGCAGACTGTACCGGCTGAAGATCTCCGAGCGCGCTCGCGGTGTAAGTCAGTGCCGGAGCAACTGAATCCGAGGTACACAGCTGAGCTGCACAACCATGAGAATGCGTGAGGCTGTTCGTCGATATGGATCAATACATCCGAAAAAAGCTATGGCACAGAAGCCGGAACTCCATACGCGGCCATGCCACTCGCTCACGGGTGAAGATGATGCTGAACTGCATCGGTCCGCTCACGCTGATGCTCTGTGGATGGCCCGGGGGGGGGGGTCTTGCGAGCACGAACCTACCATCATTTCGGTTGCATACACAACGGAGGGTGCTTGAGGAGGCCCTTGGAAGCGGCAAGAGCATGAACCTTCACCCGCATGACAGCGTGACAAGTCACTGCAGGCCGTTGCATGGCGCTACCCAGCCATCGATTGCGACTGCTGCAGCTTGGGAAATGCAAGCCGTCGCTCACTCGCTGTTGCGAGCAAGCCTGCCCTCGTCTTGATTGCATTGAAGCGCAGCGCGGTCAGAGGAATTCGCAGCGGCTCTGCGACTTTCCCAAACCAACCGTGCCGCGGGTCTTTACTCGCCGTCGCCGACGGCTGCTGATGCTGACTAATTTGGCGAGCGAGCGAGAGTCGATTGCGGCAATCATTGCCCCCAAGGCACCAGTCTCCACGCCAGAAAAACGCGTCGGTGACAGCGTCGCGTCGATTGCTCACGAAGCCACATTGTCGCAGGAAACCCGTGGGCCTGCCGTCCATACAAACATCAGCATTCGGCGAGCGGGTTTCCAGTCCACATCGGGTCGCCCCGCCACATGGGGCAGCGCGTATCTTGAACGGGGGGACTCAATGCGAGCTCCATTGCTCGCTCATAATTGAATCTCCTCGCCAGCAGCAAGACCCCAAGACGCTCACAATGGCTCGCACGTACCTCATCGGCGGCAACTGGAAGTGCAACGGCACCGTGCAGTCCGTCAAGGACCTGTGCGCGCTGCTCAACAAGGTGGAGATCACCTCCGACAAGGTGGAGGTGGTCGTGTCGCCCCCGGCGCTCCACATGGACCTGGCCAAGTCCCTCCTGCAGAAGAAGATCGCCGTGAGCGCGCAGAACGTGAGTCTGACCGGCACGGGCGCCTACACGGGCGAGATCGCGGCCGAGCAGCTCCTGGACTTCGGCCTGGAGTGGACCCTCACGGGCCACTCGGAGCGTCGCGCCTACTACGGCGAGACGGACGAGGTCGTGGCCAAGAAGACCAAGCGCGCGCTGGACCTGGGCCTCAAGGTCATCTTCTGCATCGGCGAGTCGCTCGAGGAGCGCCAGGCCAACAAGACGTTGGACGTGCTCATCCGCCAGACCGAGGCACTGACCAGCATCGTGACCGAGGCCGACTGGGCTCGCATCGTCGTCGCCTACGAGCCCGTGTGGGCCATCGGCACGGGCGTCGTGGCCACCCCCGCCCAGGCTCAGGAGGCCCACAAGGACCTGCGCGCCTGGATTGCTGGCAAGGTGTCCCCCGCCGTCGCCGAGAACGTCCGCATCATCTACGGCGGCTCCGTCAAGGGCGACAACTGCGAGGAACTCATCGCCCTCGCTGACGTCGACGGCTTCCTGGTCGGCGGCGCGGCCCTCAAGCCCGAGTTCGAGAAAATCATCAAGAGCGCCTTCTAAGCACGTACACGGTTGTACTCTTGGTGGCCTAGTAGTCTAGTCCACCTGGCTCTTTAGGAGTGGGTGGAACACCAGTCTAATGCGTTTATACTACTACAAAGCGAAACACTCACAAACAAACCGCTAGCCTGTGGGTTATCGTGGCTCGTGATGGCATACATGTGTCAGAGTGCACGAACTTCTCAACGTTTACGCCAAGGAGGGAACCATCACTGCATGCTGAGGTAAGAATTCCCGTGAACGGCGGGCTAAAACTATCGTTGACAGCGCTGTTTCATGACAAGACCGTAGTGTTCGTGTGAATACAAACGCGTCAGCTCTTTTGCTTTTTTTTAACGCAGGTAGTAGTCTGAGAATTAGCAAGAATTACTTTGTGGTTCAACATTTCAAGATTACCAGTGCTAATAGCACTATTTATCTAGCAGATCACCGAGTATATTCAAAGGCCGTACGCAATGGTGGTACTATGACTTCTTGCGCAATTATTTCCTGTCCTGTTCGTTCATTCTTCGATTTTCCGAGTCATAGCCACCGCAATGCGGGATGCGAAGGTTCGCTACAGCTGGAGGAGACGTCTCCCTGAAGCATTTGCAGGCTCCAAGTTCATCATATATGCAGCAACGAGCTGTGTACCAAAGCCGAGCTCTCGAAGAGGTAGGTCAGCTACTGTCACGACCTTTCTCCGCCGGGAGTCGTAGTATCTTGGGCCGGTGTAGAGATTAGAAGAGTGCACGTGAGGTAGGGTAGTTTAATGAAAACAATAGATTCACTTATTTGTCTGCTTGTCCTAGACGAAGAAAAAATCACGACTGGCACTACTTCGACGGCTACCCCGTCGAGTTCACCCTACAAACGCACATATCGCCTTCTACTTACACAGGGCCCGACGGCAAAAATGATGTGTCGGCACACCTAGGGTCATCTTGGAGGGATCACTAGAGTCCCACTCAGGCTTGGAACGCCATCGGCGATGGTAACGTCGGTGCGCGTCGCGGCACTTCCTCACCGCGCAGCCGGCCAATGCAATCGGCGAGTATGGCCAATCCGTGGTCCAGACTAGGACCGTGACAATTCTCCCCTATTTTATGGTGGCGTCCTCACCCACCATCGGCAGACATCTCCGAGTCCACGGGCCGATTCAGATTCTCGCCCGCACTTGCCTCCTCTGCGGCTGTAGTCTCACAATCCGGAACGTTCATCGATGGGGCGTTTCTCGCAGTCATAGGCACCACGTCCTCCGTTGCACCCCTCAACTACGCCAAACCGGAGCGTTCTTCTTCTTCACGCATACTGACGCGTTCCTGCATGCGTGTCCAACCGTAGCCAGCCAAACGTTTAGGCAGCGCCGAAGCTGTTTTGTTTCGGCGCTCGTAGCGCTTCATCAGTCGACTGTTGCAGCTCGCCACCAACAGGAACCCAGTGGTCCATAACATCCAGCTCGAGAAAGAGAACCAGATATTCGCCAACGTGGTCATCAAAGCCACTCCGATCCAACCGAATAGCATGCCCTCCATCACATTGTAGGCAACGCGCGGCACGTAGATGGCCACTCAAAATACGAGGACGAACAGCAAGTAGAGTCCATACACTAAATCAGCCGATCTGCTGAAAGAAGCGCACCCAGCTTCCACGAAGCCTTGATCGTATCGGAACGTCGAGCTCCACATTTTGACCAATCAGAGGCCAGGAATCCACATGATCAGTTGCCAGTTGATGACCTCGGGGAGAAAATCCCGTTCAGCCTCGTGTCAGATGTGACTTGGTGGATAATGAAACTGAGGTGCTAAGGAACATCTGTATTCAGTTGGAGGAATTGACAACAACGACAAGCGTTCTGCTGATATCAAGGTGTCAACCGACGGAGTAGTCCCCTTCCGATGGTGTTCCCGAATTCGTAAGCGAGTTAACGAATTGCTGAAGGCGACGGTGGGGAACGCTGAGCGCGATTCAGCCGTAACGCGAGACGATCGCGAGGATGAAGAGGCTGCGGAAGCGATACCTCCCGTCCGTGATAAGTTGGACGAGGAGTGGCTACGAGAGCATCTAGTAGACGTCAGTGGGACTGCAAGGGGTCCGTGGTTGCTGGACGTACTAGCGTGGGCCAAGGAATACTAGTGAACGAGACGCCTGTGATGCTTGATAAGCTACAAGAACGCTTTAATAAGCTTGCGACTGACAAGAACTCTGACACTGCGTCTGGGATCCTAAATCTCGAGAAAACGGTTTCGTTCCCTATGGAGGACGAGCCAACGGACAGCGAGACTCACAATATTTACATGGTGAGTGCCCATTGCTCGCGCCGACCGAGACGGAGACCGGGTCTACAGGTGAAGACACTCGAGACGAAGAAAAACGCGTAGTCCCCGACGGGAAACGTGTAATCTGTAGTGTGAGTGGAGTCGAGGCGTTGTCGAACGGCTTCATTAATTGCTGCCCGTCCAAACTGCTGGCGGACACGGGAGCGATCGCTAGACTAGTCGACAAGAAAATTCTGAAACGTATTGGCCGAGCTACGGAACCTCTGAAGCCGTACTTGGGGAGTCTGGATGGAGTGACGGGTCAAGCGATTTGAGTGCGGGGGGTGATTGATCTTCCTATCACTCTGGGGTCTTTGGAGAAGACGTTACCATTCGTGGTCGTGGATCGACTACATGTGGTCGCTATCATGGGGACTGACTCGTTGCAAGCGTTCCGAGCTGTGATTGACCTGAAGGATCGGACGATGCTGAAGGACACCGGATGGATAATATCTTTGGGCATGACACGCGTGGAGGAGTCTTACACCACGTGCGTCGTGTACACAGCTCGTCTACTGCCAAGTCATCAAGCGCTAGTACGAACATGTATTCGTGGAACCCTGCCAGATGAATCGGCTGTTCTGGTGAAAGGCTTCCCGGTCTAGACCAACACTTGCGTGAACGCTGTGTACCGTACAGGCGGGCCACGTAGTTGTGGAAGTGTGTAATGCTTCGACCAAAAAACTAGAACTCGGGGAAGAGTTGCCAATCCCTCGGTCACGGTCGTACCCTCCGCCTTTGCGAAAGAGAGCTGAAACTCGAGCTCAACTAGCTCAAGGATAAACTCAGTGACAGAAGGGCGTGAGTCGACGGAGCACACTGAATTCGCCGATATGGACAGAGCCTTGAACGAGAGTTACGAGAAGGACTTTGAAGTGGACTTCACCGACTCATCGATGGGATCTGAGCAGCGTACTCTGTTTGCTGAGTGCTTAAAGGAGTTCGAGGACATGTTCGTGGACACATCGAAGAGGCCAGGACGAACGGATCTGCTGGAGTTCAGTATCGATACCGGAAAGCATGTTCCGATCAAACAACAACGGTACCGAGTGTCAAAGGCTGAGGGCGATGTGATGGAAGCAGAAGTTAGCCAGTACCTGGATATACAATTTATTCGACCTTCTACTAGTCCGTGAGCGAGCCCCGTGCTGACGATACGAAAACCGGACGGGGGAATCAGATTCTGTATCGATTGCCGGATGCTGAATGCCGTCACGGTTAAGGACTGCTACCCTATGCCGCTGATAGATGACATTTTGGACGTTCTCGGGAGGGCGAAGTTATTCTCGACTATGGACATAGCCTCGGGGTACTCATCCTGACCAGCGTTCGAGAAGACGGCTTTCACGAGCAAGTTTGGGCTCTACGAGTGGCTCGTAATGCCATTCGGGTTGTGCAATGCGGTGCCGGCGTTCGAACGTCTGATGAAGAACGTTCTAGTCGACATCAAGTGGAGGACGTGTCTAGTGTACCTTGACAATTATGCGGTCTTTAGCGAAGATTTCCCTACGCATTTAGTGCGTGTACAACAAGTGTTGAAACGGTTCCGACAGGCCGGGTTTAAGCTGAAGATGACGAAGTGCCATTGGGGGCGAGATCAGCTTGCTTTTCTACGCACCTCGTGACTCCGACGGGCATTCTTCCGAATCCAGAGAAGATGAAGGCTGTGATGAACATCGAGAGCCCCCGTGACTTACACATTTTACGGGCGTTCTTGGGCCTAACGAGCTACTACAGGCGCTACATACCGGGGTTCGCTGCGATAGCCGCTCCGCTGGAATGCCTGAAGCAGAAAGGAGTCGAATTCCGTTGGAATGAAGACTGTGAAGTTGCGTCCCTGCAACTTCAACTACTATTAGTGGTTAGTGAGACTTCGGATCTTGGTGTATCCGGATTTCAAGAAGCGATTCAGGTTGTACGTGGATTCATCACATCTTGCTGTGGGAGCGTGCCTCATGCAAGAAGTGAACGGTCGGGATCGAGCCGTCGCTTTTGCCGGCAAGATGTTGATTGGCTCGAAACGGAATTGGGTCGATAAGAAGATCGGAACGACCGAGATAGAGTGCTGGGGGATCGTGTGGGCTACGAGGAAATTCAGGTGCTATCTAGATCACAATGAGTTCGACCTCTACACGGACCACCAGGCTCTCACTTGGATTTGTGGTGAGAACGTCCGGACATCCAATGCCTAGCTAGCGCGTTGGGCGATGGAATTATCGCAACTACGCTTCAAGGTGCATCACAAGCCAGGAATGTTGATGGGCCATGCTGACGGACTATCGCGATTCCAACATCGATCAACGGTGAACGCTGTAACCTCCGCAGTCATCGGGAACGCTGATGAGGATTGAGAACCTCTGAATCAGTTTGATTTGACTCCAGCTACACGGACGTTCATCGAAGTCGGGGAGCGGAACGCCCTGGATACGGGCATGAACGAATCCGCGCCTGACGACAGAGGAATGCTGGACAGCGGGGAGCCCTTGACTCAGGAAGAACAGGAGGAGGGGGATGCTGGACGAGTACCAGTGGCTAATTCTTCGCCTGTGAACGACGTTGGACTGGACAGCGACAAGTTTGTGCAAAAGCAAGAGAAGACGCCTTGGATGTGTGCCTTGAAGGCGTTCCTGCTCGAAGGAGCGTTGGCGTTGGATGCACAACTACGAGTTCAAGTACTGAAGATGTCTCCGCACGCACTTTCTTGTACGGAATGGTGTGTTGATGCGCCGTGTCTATCTTCGCGCTCGAGTTGGTCATGCTCGCACGTTGGTGGTGCCTGCAATTCATCTGACTTTCGTGGAAACAGTGTTGCACTATTGTCAATATGACATTTTCTCGGCTCATCTAGGACCAACGAAGACGGCCGATAAAGTACGGCGACATGCGTACTGGCCTGGGTGGAAGAAGGACGTGATTGAGAGTGTGCGCGAATGTGCAATCTGAGGAGGCGGAAAAGGTCATCGGCCGTGGCGCGCGGGGGTAATGCAGAGGATGCCGGTGCATGACCTGTCAGGTCCATTCTCTCTGTTGGTAGTCGATGCGGTGGGACCGCTCGTGACTACCCCGCGTGGGAGCATGTATATTTTGGTATTTACGGACTACTTTACGCGTTGGATCGAAGCCTTTGCTGTGAAGTCGTTGGATACGATCAAATATATAAACACTATGGTGGAGAGGGTCATAGGCCAACATGGCGTGCCAAAACACCTGCTAAGCGACCGAGGAACGAACTTCACGTCAAATCTGGCCAGAACTTTCTACGAGACTCTGGGGATAAAGAAGCTCTTCGGCTCGGTCTACCATCCACAGACGCAGGAATCGGTAGAGCGGTTTAACGGAACGCAGATGGGGATGTTACGTATGTTCGTGAACAAAACTCAAACGGACTGGGACGTCTATTTACCGAGGGTTCTTTTCGCCTATAGAACGTCCTATCATGAGGCACCAGGAGACTCGCCGTTCTTCAGCTTGTACGGGAGAGACCCAGTGTTGCCTCTTGACTTGGCGTTCTCCAATACAGGCAAAGACTGGAAGAGTAACGAAGTGGCCGTATACAGACGGGAACTATACTCGTCCTTGTGAGATTCGAGACGCCTGGTGAATAGACAGCTGATAAAGGCTCTTCTAGGAACACCTCAAACGCGGCATCCACACGAGGAGTCGTCAGGCTGGCTCCCCCACGAGGATCCGGCGTCGCCATCGTCGCCGTCGTCGCCGACGGTCCCGCCGTAGCGCTGGTACTCGCAAGACTTCGTGCCTCGCCCGGCTCGGCCAAACGTTCTGGTCCTGCCGACAGCGTTCCCGGCGACGGCGACGCACGCGTTCCCACAGCGTCTCCCCGTCCTTCGCTCGGGGCCGGCATGCGGGCCAGTTGGTTCAGGAACCCCTGCAGCATGCTCCGGCCTCGAGGTGTCTCCAGCAGTGAAGGTCTTTGGTCCGCCCCTCCAACTTCGAGAGCAGCGTCCTCAGACCCTGGTCCATCGGTGTCCTCACTCGGTCCTCGAGAGCCTTGCGGGCGTGCCACTCCGCCTTCGTCTCCTTCCCCCGGGTCTCCTCCTGCAGGAACTACACCTTCGGCGCGAGTAGCTCCTCCTTCCCTTGGCTCCGGGTCTTCACGGGCGAGTTCGCGAATCGGCGCGAAGCCCCCTGACACCGATATCGGCCAACCGCCTCGTCCCTCGCTCGCATCGCCTCCAGGTCCATCTCCGGACCTGTCCTGCGAACTCATGACGTCCCCAGTTCCCTTTTCCTTTAACGGCGCACGTCCCGCAGCCGTTCACACGCACACAGTGCACCAATTTTCAATCTTCGGCAAGAAGATACCCTGTTTCTCCACCAAATTGTCTCGATCTTTCTCCGCTGGGAGTCGTAGTATCTTGGGCCGGTGTAGAGATGACAAGAGTGCACATGAGGTAGGGTAGTTTAATGAAAACAATAGATTCACTTATTTGTCTGCTTGTCCTAGACGAAGAAAAAATCACGACTGGCACTACTTCGACGGCTACCCCGTCGAGTTCACCCTACAAACGCACATATCGCCTTCTACTTACACAGGGCCCGACGGCAAAAATGATGTGTCGGCACACCTAGGGTCATCTTGGAGGGATCACTAGAGTCCCACTCAGGCTTGGAACGCCATCGGCGATGGTAACGTCGGTGCGCGTCGCGGCACTTCCTCACCGCGCAGCCGGCCAATGCAATCGGCGAGTATGGCCAGTCCGTGGTTCAGACTAGGACCGTGACACTACGTTACGGTTGCTGTGCTTGATTCCAGGTAGCTCGACATGCAGGTTTTGCAGTGAGTCTTTAAGTTCTCTCACCCGAGACCACGCTAATCGGCCTCGCTCAAGCGGATACGGTGGAAAAGATCGAATCGACAAACCTGATTCCTGACAACATCACTCACGACCCTCCGAAGAATTTGACTGACAAAGAGGTTGCCAACTTGCCCATTTCAGCTCAAAGGGGTACTTTTGCCAAAATGCCCCTTTTTCTGAAGCCTTGGTCTTTGGGTCGTAGAAATTTTTGATACAGTTCATGTGTTACATTAAAATAGCCGTATTGTATAGTACAGTATTGATACATATTTCGAGCATTCCCACCAGGGTTTGGTAGTAGTGAGAATTTGGCACTACTAATAAAAATGATGAGACTCTTGAAAACAGAGCTTAGCACTATCACTACTAATTTAATGATCCTATTATCCTTATTACTTTTTTTACTACTATTATCACTACTAGTGCACCAAAATGAATACCAAGGACGTTGATCCTTTTTAGATTGGTTATCATCGCCTGTGGAGGATTTATCATCGCTCTTGGAGTATTTATCATCGTTTTTGGATCAATTATCATCACTTTCGGGTGTATTATGATCATGTTTGGATGGGTTCGTCTGCACTGATTGCTGCAAGTAATACGGGCTCACCTCGCTGGTGTACAGTATCACATTCCAGACTTTGTCTAATCATAGGGACGGCTGATCCCTCACTTCATTGCAATATTTATCAGCCTGCAAAAGTAAACTTATCGCATCTGGTTCGACCAGAACACGACAGAAAATTCATCAACATTCTCCTCCCCAGTAGTATTCCTAGCTGGTCACTAACGTAAGGACAATAGACAATTGTACCATCGCAGCATAACGGTTGCTTCCCGTTGTGGTCATTGGTAAGCCAAGCATATGGGCGCACAGTCTCATATTCATCGTTTCTCCAGAAACGGTTAAGTGTCTGATCTTTAAACGTCCCCCATTTGTTGCAACGGATACTCAGCAGGAAGACGGATTTGGTAAAATCTACAGGTAGGATCCCATGTTAGACAAAAAAACGGCAATGCTGTCATGATCCTGTTATGCCAAGCATAAATAGCTTGCTGCCGCTTTTTCTCCGAGCAGGGAAGTGCAGGTCTTGCTGGCGACCACATCCCTTCGACTACCTTTGAAATTTGCACAACAACCAGCCAACCTCGACGATGCGACTGTACGCTTCACGCTTCCGCACACTCCTGGTGTTTATCGTCGCTATCGGTGCCCACCGAACCGCTACAGCCGCCACCTGCAAGACCCTGCAAGACTCGAGTAGCACACTGGCCAAGTCTTTGGCTTCTTGAACTGGAGAGGATCTATTACCTATCGACTTCTCCTCCGTGTTCAAGGAGATCGACACCGCGCTTCCGTGGCTGTCCAAGTGCGCTGCTGCGATCGACCCCAAGGCAGTCTACACGTCACTGGCCAGCGCCTCCTAGGTGAAAACTTGCCTCTCCACCCTCGAAAACATCGATGACGACCTCAGCACCTCAGCGGGTTGGTCGAGTCTGTGCACCACGAACGAAGACACGCTCATCCCGTGCGTCAAGTCCATCATGACGAATACCATCATGGATGCGCTGGACAGCACGGGTGGTTGCTGCGACGACTTCCTCGACGAAATCAAAACTCTGTTCGGCGACTCCCTGGACGAAATGGTGGCGGAAGCTGCCGAGCTTAGCACCAACATCGCGTGTGCTGAGAGGACGTTCACGAATCTCAAAGGTGCCACCAAGCAGGAAATGTGCGGATACTCGATCTATCATTCCTTCACCTTCGGCAACTCGGACGACGACTTTTCCTGGCTGACGAAGCTGGCCCAGATCCCGAACGACCAAATGTGCAAGGCCTTCGAGGGCAAGTCGTTCACCACCACGAAGGGCAGCGCAACCACCATCGGGTTTGGTACGAATGGCGTTGATACCATGGGTATCTGCTTAAACCCCATCGACACCTTCACCACGTACATGAAGTCGTGGGGGGTCTTCTCGGAGACGATGGATGCGGACGGCACCAGTGTTGCCCTGTCCGACCTCTTCACCTCGGGCAAGTCTATTACTGGTAACGCATTCTTCTCGTACGCCACGACATCGACGAACCTGCCGTTGATGGCAATGCGAACCATGGACAAGGTCATCCAGGCCCTAAGTTCGAACACCGACGAGAGCGACACTTCCATGGCGGACTGGTTCGTCGACATGCTCAACAGTGTCAAGTCCGACGCCGCCGGGCTCTCCCTGCACATCCCGAACAACGGCGACTGCAGCTACTCGGACCAGTCGATCACGGTGCCGTACGCCGAGACGGCAGCAGCAGCGACGACAGCGGCGGGTAATGCGGCTTCCTCGGTGCAGCTGTCGGGTCTTGTGACTGCTGGTGTGGCGCTGGTCTCGACCCTGTTGCTCAGTGGCCTCCTGTAGGCGTCAAACGACTGTGGATTTTCATCTTAGCTTCGAAGTGAAGGCCAAGCAAGCTTTTGGCTTTCAACTAACCAAGTGAACTATCAACTTACATCTAATAAATCATTCGGAAATACAACAACCCCGCTTCTTGAATTGTTAGTAGCCCTCTTTGGCGTTTGCTTTTGTGAATCTCACTTGACGCGGTGAAAACAAGTACGGTAAAGTCAACCAACACCTGTAGAGGTGGAGCCGAAGCATCGCGAAAAATGCTTACACGCTAAGTTAGCTAACAACTGTGACAGGCTTGAAAGGTTGGGGCGTACTCCATCCAGCGTTGCTAGCGTTGCACGCTCAACTTTTCGCCGTCATCGTGTCCCCTAGGTAGCAAAGCTACCCGTGCAACTCCGTTGGGACAGTAGTAGGGCGATTTAACAACCGCCTTGAAGCCTACGGAAGCTGGAGCTGCCCGTCACCCCGCCGTCTTATCGAACGGAAACCCAATGCGTTGCGCTGCGTGAAGCGCCGCAACGGAGCTCGTGTCCGCCACCGCAGGAATACGGTGAGGTCCGTAGTGATCCCGCTCTAGATTTTTCGATCTTGATGGCGCCACGTCCGTATCCTAGCCATCACCGAAGGAGCAGGGCTGCGTGGACGTCCAGGGTGGATGGCTCTGCGCCGCGGATATCAGACTTCCACGACTGCTATACGGAGTGTCCGAGCAACGCCACGCTGCACTGTGGATGGCCACGGCGCATCGACCTCGTTCGAGGTGCCGTCCCCTCATCTGTGAAGAGAGGGACTGCAGCGCGTCTGACTTGCATCTGCCCGCTCCGCCTTCCGACGGGCCTCTCTCTCGAGCGTCGAGACCGACTCCGCTGCGAACGAAAGGTCCGTCCTCAGGTCGAGTTCATCGAGAGTGCCGAGTAGCACATCACGCAGCCACTTGAAGTATCAAAGCAATGAAAGCACCATGCATTACAAGTGAAAATCCTGTCAACAGCTCCAGCAAAAAGAGCTGGTCCACTTCTACCCCTCCGTCGCCATGTTTCCCCCTCTACGGCTCCGTGGTCTCCTCCTGCTCCTGCACAGGCTGCTCCGTCGACGGCTTCTCTTCCACAGGTTCGTCCTCGCCCACGTCCGCGTCGTCTTCACGGTGACGGAACCGCGGGTTCTCCTCCTCTTTGCTCTCGTCCTTGGGCGAGTCGGGGCGTCGCTGGCGACTGGCCGGCGGTTCGCCCGCCGCTACGCTGTCGTCTCTGGGCCTCTTGACGTGGGCCGAGCGCCGGAAGTGGTGGCCATCGGCCGTCGCGTCGTCTCCGCGTCCGTAGCCGCCTCGCCCGGCGTCGTAGTCGTCCTTGGAGCGTCTGTCGTCCCGCACTTGGCCGCCCGACAGGCCGCGCCCGAACTGGCGGCCCTCGCGGAAGCCGCCGTCCATCTCGCAGCGCACCACGCGGTTGTCCAGCTTGGTCTCGCTCAGGAACTGCGCGCAGGCCCCCGCCTCCGGGTGGGCGCTGTACTCGACGAAGCAGAAGCCGCACGGGGTCTTCTTGAAGCGGTCCAGGCCCATGATGACGCGCTTCACGTGGCCCACGCGGCTGAACAGCTCGTAGATCTGCACCTCGGACGTGAAGAACGACAGGTTGCCCACGTACAGCGTGCTGGAGCGCTCCATGGCGCGCTGCTGCTCCGCGAAAGACGAGAACGTCTTGCGGTCCCAGTACTGGCGCTGCGACGGCCCGCGCGCCAGCCTCTGCTCCTCGTCCGCCACCTCCGCGTACAGCTCCGCCATGGGGAAATGGTCCTTGGTGGCTAGAATGGCAATGGCCGATTTATGACAGAATGGAACTGACGTGAACCACATAACTGAAAGTTGACAATAGATAGGTGAACTATGCCACTAGGGTTTCGCTAAGGTTTCAGAACATGTCGCTCGCTAGGCCCAGCACGACGACAACGTGCAGCAGTAGCAGAGCTGCGGTCCATGGCGGAGCGTGGTGGAGCCACTGGGCGCTTGACTTGGAAGCCGGGACGGCGTCGGACGCGGCGTTGCACGAGCTGATGGCCGAGGTGAGCACTGTGCGCAGGTTGTAGCTCTCGACCTCGCAGGACGGGACGCTGGCGGTCATGCTGGTGAGGTAGGCCAGGCACGAGCTGTCGTCGCAGTAAGCGGTCGTGGTGCTGGACAGCGCGTCGCTGCCGCAGACGGCGGTGACGTTGCTGCTCAGCGCCGAGAGCTCGACGACCTGCGTCGAAGTGCAGGCGGCTGCATCGGTCTTCGAGACGAGAGCCAATGCCACGAGCGCAACGCAGCACAAGAGGAAGCGGCAGTGGAGCGGCATCGTGGCAAATCGGTGTCTGCTTCTCGCTCAAATTCGGTACTGCCAACCTGAAATTCACTATTATGTACTAGTATGCCGTACCATACTGTAGGAGTGTTGATCGTGATCGTGTCGCAACGCTGATTACTTGATGGAAAAGGCAACTTGCTGTAA
Organism: Phytophthora pseudosyringae; assembly: GCA_019155715.1. NCBI lineage: Eukaryota > Oomycota > Peronosporomycetes > Peronosporales > Peronosporaceae > Phytophthora > Phytophthora pseudosyringae. Next base: position 14,430 of record JAGDFM010000447.1, read on the forward strand.
GGTTTTTCCTACTGCAACGAGTATCCAGGCTAGGATACATAAACGCATGATACGGACCGTGTGAGGCCCACGAAGCGAACGGAAGTTGGAGTTTGCCAAACGCTCAAACCGAGGCGCTCGCACGTCGTTTGTTAGATATACAAAACACGCACCCACGAAATTCTACAGCAGCAGGCCAGACGCTCAATGCATTGCCATCCAGACCAAGAGCAGGAGACTGCCGCCCTGCAATGCTAGAGCAGATGTAGCCATGCCAGCATGCACGGCTGAAGAGCCACTGGTGCTTCTGCTGGTGCTCGAAGTAGCTGCAGTTTGAGCAGCCAATGTGGCGAAGATGCCGCTCCGGAGCTCACTGTCGGACACAGTACGGGACGCTTGCCCGAGCTCCGGAAACGTATAGGAAGAGATCTGCCGGACGCAGAGATCTCGCTGTCCGCGACATACGGAACACACCTGCGCATAGGAATGCCGCCGGCAGCCGAACTGGGCATTGTAGCAGGCCTCCGCGTTCTCGTAACAAGGAGGGTTCGCGTCACGAAGCGCATCCAGTTCAGTCGGCAGCTGCTGCATATGGTTCGACGACTCGTCCGCGAGCTCGTTATACAGCGCGATCATCTGCTGTGTGCGTGCGATGTTATCCTCGAGTGAAGACGGATATTTCCAGAACGGGATGCTGGTCACGTTGTTCAGCCCGAGCGTCTTGTCCTGGTCGTACGAGTGGAACTCCACATTTCCTGCCTTGCAAAACGCGTTGTAGTTCTTGTAGTACTTGGTCGAGGCTTTCAGGACGCTACCAATTGCTGACGAGCTTGCCGCTTCCGACCCAGAACTCGAGATACTGAGTGACGAACCTGATACCGACTCGGTTGCGTTCGAAGTTATACTGGAAGCATTGATCGCCGTGATGCCCACGAGTTGATCAATCGACAGGTAACCCAGAATCTTATACGAAAATGTGCACTTCACTCCATCAGGGTCTGTTCCAAACGGGCAGAGTCCCCCGGGGTATTGCTCGCGGCACGCGTCGCTCTTTCCACTCGTCCAGCTCGACGCCACGCAACTGTTCGGGTACGAGAACCAAATTGTGTCGTAGTACGGCGCCACCATATCCGCCGAGAAGGCTTGAGCCCCCACACACGGTCCAATATTCGGCTGGCCATTCAGCCCATTGAACTGATTGCACTCTGGTGGGTGTTGTCGACCCGAGCCAATTTCCGAGCTCGCCTCTCCGTCGTCTTGTTCGTCTGCGTAGGCACATTCTCCAGCCTCCATCACCACGAAGGGGCAAAACTCCGGGTACATGTATCTCTGCTCCTGGTACTCGGCCAACGCGGCGTTGGGCTGCACAATCTGGACTTCTAGGAACGTGATGACGCTCACGTTGTTCTTGCGCTGGCAGCTGACAGAATCGTCCGTCGGGTCGGCACCTCGGTCGATGCAGTCGCGTTGCAGATACATGAGCGCTCCCTCGACGCTGGAGGTGGTGACGGAGTCCATCGAGGCTCGGTAGCGCTCTTCGAACGTGGCGTTTCCACCCGAAAGCAAGGAATGCGGCATTCCAGACACGAACACCTGGTTGTCGGCGTCCCACACGGGCGCGTACGTCTCTACGCGCGCCTGGTACGACGTCACCGTCCGCATTGTCCATGCATCGACTCCCTGTAGAAACACCATTGATAGAGGCAGCAGCGCGCAGGCCCCCGCGGCCTGCTTCATGGCGAGAAGAAGAGATAATTGGAATGGAGCTGCTGGCACACACCGAATGACCTGCCGTGCTTATCGGACCAGAAAAGGGCCCAGCAGCCAGTTTGATGTGTCATACACGACCTGAAGTTTTGCCCAGTGCAACAACAGACAAAAAGGATGATAATGCAATGGGGTGCCGGTACATGATTGCCGCATGCCTTCTCTGCCACTGACCTACAACTACAAGTGTTTCCTCCTACGAGGAAGAAAAGGGTCTTAGTACTCACTCACTTGGGGCTCGGCTCCGTTTCAGCTCCTTCAGCCGTGTTGACGCAGCGAAGGATCATCTCTACGAAGTGCACTCCTGGCCTTCCGTGCCGTCCGCTGGAATGTACCAGCAGTGCTTAGTCTTCACGCCGCCGACGGTTGTGTCAGTCATGCTCGAGCCGAACGACCACGAGGAGTCGGCCGTGTGGTACTGCAGCTTCAGCCAGTCCTCTGATGCCGTCAGCGAGAAGAAGCCGTACTCGTCGCCCGTGTACGTCCAGAGGTTGCTGACATACTCGGCCGCGTACGTGGTGAGGCCGCTGGCAGACTCCTTCTGGATACCGCCACCAGCACCGTTCTCCACAAAGTGCACGCCAAGCGACTCCGAGTAGTCGTGCTTCTCACCGTGCGTGTGGCCGTACACCCACGCGTGGATGCCCGAGCCGTCCAGGACGTCGAACCACTCCTTCATGCCCGTCTCGGCGTAGTGCACGCTGGGGCTGTAGTGGCTGTTGACAATCTTCCACGTCGCGTTGGACGTCTTCACCTTCGCGGCCAGCTGCGTACGCGAGTCGTCACTCCACTCCTTGAACTTGGCGAAGCACGTGTCGTACATGTCGCTGTCACCGCCGCAGCAGTTGTCGTCGCCGCGCGCAACGCTGTTGCATGAGCTGTCGTCGCCGTCCGAGTAGCCGTAGCACTGGCAGCACACCTGCTGAGCAGCGTGGACGTCGGCATCGCCCGAGTCGACGTTGAAGATGTCAATGCTCACGCCCGAGCTCGAGTCCTCGATCGAGTAGACGTAGAAGTGATCCTTGAGCACCCAGCGGTCGTCGTTGGGGCTCGTGTACTCCTGCTGCCACTTGAACTTGTTCTCGAGCGCCGTGATGAGCTCGTCCGAGCTGCTGCACTTGGCGTTGTTGTCGCCGTCCGAGCAGATGTAGCTGGCACCGCCGTAGTCGTGGTTGCCCAGCACGTTCACGAACGGGATGCCGGCCAGGTTGTCGCCGTCGAACTTGCCTTCAAACGTGGTCGTGAAGCGGGTGTCGCGTCCGTCCTTGCTGTTGATGCCCGTCCAGTAGAAGTTGTCGCCGTGGCTGAGGATGGCTTTGGGCTTGACGTCCGCGTCGCCCGCCTGCGTGTTCATGAGGCTGGACACGACGTCCTCGGCAACGACGTCGAAGTTGTTGTGCGTCTTCGAGCGCGTGCAGCACGAGTCCTTCGTCACGGTGGTGCCCCAGTCTCCAATGGCAAAAGCCGCGAGCGAGTAGGTCACTGCAAACAGCAAAAAACAATCACAGAAAAGCCATCCATTAGTCCCCGCAGCCTCTCCCGATACAGGACGGGAAGCCGCGCGTACCTGAGGTCGGGTCGGAGGTCACGGTGGACGTGACGGAGCTGCTGCCGGTCGTGGAGTTGGACGACTTCTTCCTGGTGGACGAGCTGGTGCCGCCGCCGCTGCTGCTGCCGCTGGAGCCGCTCGAGTTGGCCGACTCCTCCGAGGACGTCGAGGACGAGTCCGACTTGGTGGCCACGATCACGCCCACGATGGCACCAACCACGGCGCAGAGCACCACCACGCCCACGATGATCAAGCGCTTGTTGATCGCCATTGGTCTGTCTGTCTTCCTGATTCACACCGACGCTGCCCTTGTCCACTCGAAGCGATTTTGAAGAGTGAAGGAAGCTCGCGGGTTGACCCACGGAACACGAAAAACCTCGGAGGAAAAACCTGGTGCACAAAAGATCCGTATCTGATTTCTTAATGCGAGGAATTGCCATAATCCAGTACATGAATGTCCCCAGTACACATGCGACGGAGATAAATGAAAAATATGTTAGGCACATCTACTCAGGAAATAAATACGTGATTGCAGGTGTACGGGAGCACCATTCACATCCTACTGCTATCGAAGCTAGGCTAGTTCATTATAGTCGCTGAACAAATGCACTAAACCATTAAAAGTGCCGTCAACAGCTATAGCAACGACGTAGAGTTTGGGGTGGCAGGTTGAAAATTTCGCTTCAGAGGATCAGTAATATCTAAAGCATCTACTGTTTCTAATTCTAAGCGAACTTAATGTAAATCACATTTGGCAGTATTTACTGGATTACGGTATGGAAATCCGTGAAGACTAAAAAAAACGTGTCGCACTTTGCATGAAAGAGCCCACCCGATCAGCCTTTCGATCAGCACGAAAGTTTTCGCGCTCGCCACAGCATTGACGAGCGGTTATCCAAGCCGCTATGTATCCACCAAGCAATGCCGGCGAAAACTGCGCGCGCGGGGGGCAGTGGTTACTGCCGTTGCATTTCTCCTTTGCGAACATTGCATCGTGGGTATCATCGAAGTGGAATTGTCCACTTAACACCGTTAATCTGGGTATGATAGCGCAGGAATCCCCAAGCAACACATGGCGCGGAAATCGTGGCAGTTCGTGCCTGGCGCGCTCGCCTGAGCAACGGCAACACGAAAGAACTCACTGACTAGTTTACCACGCAGTCTGTCAGCGGCATACCGGTATCCTGCTGCACGCCTCACGATCGAAAGTTCAGCTGAAGACTTTCCATCGCAGATCACACGAGACTTGGGCGGCGGCGGCAACGACAACGACGATGGCGCCGAGCTCACCCGAGCCGTTCATGGCATTGTTGGGAGCGTGCCAGGCATGTTGGGGGCCCTCCCAGGCGGGTCCGCTGTAGGATTCACAGCTCACAAAGCTTTGCTCCGGTTCATGCCGTGAGAAGTCCAAATTCACAGCCAGACGTCGTCATTCAAACATACCAGCAGTATTTAGTTGCCACTCCACCGATCTTGTTCGAGTTCTAGCTCTCCGCGGGGGCGCAGTGCGCGAGAAAAAGCCACAGTGTACTCCTTGCCCGTGTACGTCCACAGGTTCTCGAGATACTCACAGCGTTGTAGAGCTCCCTGAAGTCACTGACGTTGTGCCACCGCTGGTGCTGGCCGAGCTGGTTGAACTCAGAGTTTCTACCACTGCAGCGATCATACCGATAGCAACTACCACGACGCACAAACCAATCATGATCGTGGGAGTCCCCAGTGCATGCCTGCACTTCTGGTACCCCCAAGCTCCGAGTTGTTTCTTGGAGTATTACGCCGCTCAACTGCAAATTATCGAGTGAACTGGGTCCCCAACTACGGCAGCCATTCCTGCTCATAACGAGATCGGTTCACGACTCGAAAACTACCAGACTGATGGCCATCTTGGCACCGTCTCACAGTGCTTCCTCGTCCTGAGAGCGATAATTGTCATCTTTTTTGTAGCGCATGGAACGAATGCAAGACGTGTTCGCAATCGCACAGCGAAAGCAGTCTTTGCATGGTGCTTGGCATCAAAAATCCAGGCGACCTATTCGTAGTGCTCGCTTGCGATGAAATTATCGTGGAAATAATAAAAAATATGTTCAGGTGTCGGGTAAAAAAATGTTCTCAATGGTAAGGGCCGTCCCCATTGGGGACTCCCCAAGCAGAGCAGGCAGTACTGCAGTACTGTACAACCGATCTTGTACAACTTGTTCCACGAGAAATAACATCACTCGCGCTGCGGCGACTACAGCGGTATCGAACGTATCCGAGCAAACAGTTTGGCGTCGTGGCTAACACTTCTTCGACGTAATCACAAGAAATTGAGCAGCAACATGTTCTTACATGCAACCTTAGTACACTACAGCTGCCAACTACGCCACGCTGTCTTCATGCGGTATTTAGCTTAGCACTCCTTTCCTTCACCGCCGTCCAGCGGAATGTACCAGCAGTGCTTGGTAGCCACGCCACCGGTCTTGGTCGACTTGAAGCTCTCAGCAAACGACCACGAATCATCGGCTGTGTGGTACTGCAGCTTCAGCCACTCCTCAGATGCCTCCACGGACATGAAGCCGTACTCCTGGCCACCATACGCCCACAGGGCCTCCACATCGCCAGCAGCGAACTCGGGGATGCCGCTAGCGGATTCCTTCTGAATGCCACCGCCGGCACCATTGTCCACAAAGTGCACCTTGTATGTGGAAGAGTAATCATGATTCTCACCGTGCGTGTGTCCGTTCATCCAGAGCTGGACGCCCGAGTCCTGGAGAATGTCGAACCACTTCTTCATACCAGTCTCATCGTAGTGAGCGTAGGGCGAGTAGTGGCTGTTGACGATCTTCCACGTAGCAGAGGACGAGGCCACCTCCTTGGCAAGTTGTTTACGCGAGTCGTCACTCCACTCCGTGAATTTGTCAAAGCAAGCGTCAAACATGTCGGTGTCACCGCCACAGCACAACTTATCGCCGCGCGCGGCGTTCTTGCATTTCTTGTCGCTGCCTTCAGCATAGCCGTAGCACTGACAGCAAGTCTGTTGGGCGCCGTGAGTGCTAGCGTCACCTGCGTCCACGTTGAAAATGTCGATGCTCACGCCCGAGTCCTTGTCCTCGATCGAGTAGACGTAGAAGTGGTCCTTCAGGACCCAGCGGTTGTCGTTCGGGCTCGTGTAATCGGACTGCCACTGGAACTTGTTCGAGAGCGCCTTCACGAGTTCATCGGCAGACGAGCACTTGGCCAGCCCACTGTCGTCCGAGCAGATGAAACTGGCACCACCGTAGTCGTGGTTGCCCAACACGTTGACCCACGGCACGCTCTTGATGTTGTCACCCTCGTATTTGTCCTCGAACGTGCTGGTAAAGCGCGAGTCCCGGCTGCCTTCGCTGTCAATGCCCGTCCAGTAGAAGTTGTCACTACAGCACGAGAGGATCAGTTAGTCTACCGGCTTGAGTAACTTGTATGAACTGTACGTTGCAAGCGACTACTAACCCGTGGCTGAGAATGCATTTCGGGGGTGCCGAGGCAGCGCTGGCCTGCTGGTCCATCAGATTGGCCACGATGTCCTCGGCGTTCACATCGTAGTCGTTGAACGTCGACGAGCGCGTGCAGCACGAGTCCTGCGTGACGGTAGTTCCCCAGTCACCGATAGCGAAGGCCGACAGGGTGAACTTGGCTGGATCGACATTGGCAGTCGGTTACGGAGAACGAAAGATACGACAGGAGCGAAAACAATCGTACCGGAAGTCGGATCGGACGTAATTGAGCCGGTGCCCGAGCTCGAGCCCGACGTCGTCTTCTTCTTCTTCTTCTTGGAGACGGGGCTCGTGCCGCTGGACGAGCTCGTTGTCGTGGAGCTGTCGCTGCCAGACACACTGGAGCCCGAGCCAGAGCTGGCCGTCCCCGACGACTCGCTGGCCGAGCTGCTCGCCTGGCGAGTCACCATCACGCCGACAATAACGCCGATGATGGCGAGGACCAGCACCACGCCGACGACCTGCGCCTTCTTGGTCATCATCCTGGCACCTGCTTCCGCTGTCGTTTGTCCTGTCCTACTGACGGGAGTTCGAATCTAATGCCTCCCCTCCTTGGCAAAAGCGCAAATGAGCAGGAACCACGGTGGTGCCCCCGTGTTACTGCTCTGGACAAGACTGCCAATAAACGCGACGGGCCTATCCGATCCCTCGTGCTTGCCTTCTGGCTCTATTTGATTAAGAATTGTAGTGGGACGAGTGTCCTCTTCGAACACCAATACAATACTGTACAGTAATTTACCTCAATAACAATGCCCTTTTAAGCTCGACTACAGGAAGGTTATATCCTATCAGAGGGGTATTTCGACAATATTGTGGCATTTTTCAGTGATCAATTTACAAGGGGTATATATTCTGATAGCCTCCTTATTGAGGCATATTAGTGTACTTTACTTGAAAGTATTCTACGGCGCTGCCGGAGACTGTAGACTTCATGTAAACGAGACATGGATCCGTAGTGCCGGTACACTATACAAACCCCCTCACATCTGAATTGACTCTCGAGGCAACGATAACTTGCTGCCCCATCGTGTCGTACTCTCCACTCTGCAGCATGGACAACACGCACACTCGTGGGTACGAACTACTCTGGAGCGTTGCTTATTTTTCTCTTGTAGCAAAATCCACTCCATTTCGGGGCGATATTGACAGAAACCGTGTTCACGTGTCAACAACTCGATCACTCGGCGATGTAGCAACCTCGAAGTCTTTGCTGATGGCATTTTATGCATTTGAGATCAAAACGGTTCATTCATTCAAAAAACGCTCTTGTAGCCATTTAGCACTCCTTGCCAGTGCCACCGTCGACCGGGATATACCAGCAGTGCTTCGAGGCAACGCCACCGATCTTGGTCGAGTTAAAGCTTTCGGCAAAAGACCACGAATCATCGGTCGTGTGGTATTGCAGTTTCAGCCATTCCTTGGAAGCCTCCACAGACATGAAGCCGTACTCCTGGCCTCCGTAGGCCCACACGGCCTCAACATCGGACGACGCGAACTCGGGGATGCCGCTAGCGGATTCCTTCTGAATGCCACCGCCGGCACCATTGTCCACAAAGTGCACCTTGTATGTGGAAGAGTAATCATGATTCTCACCGTGCGTGTGTCCGTTCATCCAGAGCTGGATGCCCGAGTCCTTCAGAATCTTAAACCACTTCTGCATACCAGTCTCGTCGTAGTGAGCGTAGGGCGAGTAGTGGCTGTTGACGATCTTCCACGTGGCAGTGGACGCGGCCACCTCCTTCGCGAGCTGCTTGCGCGAGTCGTCACTCCACTCCGTGAACTTGGCGTAGCAGGCGTCGTACATATCGGCGTCGCCCCCGCAGCAGAGCTTGTCGCCTCGAGCAACGTTCTTGCACGTGGCGTCGTCGCCCTCGGCGTAGCCGTAGCACTGGCAGCAAGTCTGCTGGGCAGCGTGCGTGCTGGCGTCACCCGAATCGACGTTGAAGATATCGATGCTGACACTCGAGTCCTTGTCCTCGATCGAGTAGACGTAGAAGTGATCCTTCAGGATCCAGCGGTCGTCGTTGGGGCTCGTGTAGGTCGACTGCCACGAGAACTTGTCCTCGAGAGCGGCCACAACAGCATCAGCGTCCGAGCACTCGGCCGGGTTGTCGCCGTCCGAGCAAATGTAACTGGCACCACCGTAGTCGTGGTTGCCCAGCACGTTGATCCACGGTACGCTCTTGATGTTGTCGCCGTCGTACTTGCCCTCGAACGTGGCCGTGAAGCGCGAGTCGCGTCCGTCCTTGCTGTCAATGCCCGTCCAGTAGAAGTTGTCGCCGTGGCTCAAGATGCACTTGGGGGCGGCCGAGGCGGCGCTGGCCTGCTGGTTCATGAGGTTGGCCACGATGTCCTCGGCGTTCACATCGTAGTCGTTGAACGTGGACGAGCGGGTGCAGCACGAGTCCTGCGTGACGGTAGTCCCCCAGTCACCGATAGCGAAGGCCGACAGGGAGAACGTGGCTGTTCCAGACAAGCAAATCATGATCGTAAAGTCTCCGATATCTCTGGTACCGTCTCACACAGGTGACAAAGAGCTTACCATCCGTGGGGTTCGAGGTGACGGAGCTCGAGGTTGAGCTCGTGGAGTTCTGGAGCTTGTACGTGGTGCCCGAATCCGAGGACGACGAGGTGGTCGCGGCTGTCCCGCTGCTGCTGCTGGTCGAGCCGGAGCTGGAGGTGCCCGAGGACTCGCTGGCCGAGTCGCTGGACTTGCGCGCGACCAGCACGCCGACGATCACGCCGATGACGGCCAGAACGACCACCACGCCGGTGATCGTGACCTTCTTGCTGACCATTTTGATATGGTCCAAGACTATTTGGTGTACTCCGGAGCTGCTGGATCGAAGTGTGCCGTCCGCTGCGAAAGCGCAAATGCCTCGACTGGTACAGTATCACCGCCCGGCACATTGGCCGTCTGGCTTTAGGGTTGTAGTTAGTGGTGTTCGTGCTGATTAAATGTCGCTTCCAAGGCGCGGCTAGTACTGTGCCAACTGTCGAGGCTCGAGGCCATGCGAGCAATGGGACAGACACCCAAGCCTACGGTCGTCCATGGCAGTGTGGGGTGCATTGCCCTACACGCAGGAACAGCCTGAAGCGGGACGGAAATGCCATCAACAGAGCACCAACGACGCCACTACCGGTGGATAGTCGGTTCGACTGACGTTGAGCCTCTAGGCTCCAGCAGCTGGAGCCTAGAGGCTCAACGCTGGTCCGGCTGGCATGCCGTCCCACTGAATTCTCAGTGGACGACGAAGCCACACATAACGATGCTGTACTGAAAACACTGTTGGATTGTCAGCGAGTATGGCCGAGGTCTCACCTCTTACGGATACTGAGCCTGAAGGTATCTACGAAGACGAAGATGAGGACGAGCACTCCTGGCCGTAGGTGCCGTCGTTCGGGACGTACCAGCAGTGCTTCGTGGCCACTCCACCGACGGTGGTCGAGTTGAAGCTCTCCGCGTACGACCACGAGGAGTCCGCCGTGTGGTACTGCAGCTTCAGCCAGTCCTCGGACGCGGTGAGCGAGAAGAAACCGTACTCGTCGCCCGTGTACGCCCACAGGTTCTCTACATAGTCGGTGGCGTAGGTCGGAATGCCGCTGACGGACTCCTTTTGGATCCCGCCACCGGCACCATTGTCCACGAAGTGTACCCCGAGAGAGGACGAGTAGTCGTGATTCTCACCGTGGGTGTGTCCGTTTAGCCAAACGTGAACATCGGTGCCGTTAATTATGTCGAACCACTCCTGCATGCCCGCTTCAGCGTAATGGGCGTACGGGTTGTAGTGGCTGTTCACCACCTTCCAGGTCGCCGTCGAGTTGGCGATGTTTGCCTTGAGTTGCGTGCGCGAGTCATCGCTCCACTCGGTAAATTGAGCCATGCAGTCGTCGTACATGTCGGTGTCGCCACCGCAGCAGGCATCGTCGCCACGGGATACATTAGCACAGGCGTCGTCGTCATCTCCAGCATAGCCGTAGCACTGGCAGCAAGTCTGCATCGCGCCGTGCGTATCGGCGTCGCCGGAGTCGACGTTGAAGACGTCGATACTCACACCAGAGTCCGCGTCCTCGAACGTGTAGACGTAGAAATGGTCCTCCAGAACCCAGCGATCGTCGTTCGGGCTCGTGTACGTGGACTGCCACGAGAACTTGTTCTTCAAAGCGGTGACGAGCTCGTCCGAGTCGGAGCACGCCGCCGTGCCATCGTCCGAGTCCGAACAAATGTAGTCGGCTCCACCATAGTCGTGGTTGCCCAAAACATTCACCCACGGGATGGTTTTGATGTTGTCACCGTCGTACTTGTCCTCGAAGGTGGTCGTGAATCGAGTATCGCGACCGTCGTCGCTGTTGATGCCTGTCCAGTAGAAGTTGTCGCCGTGGCTGATGATGATCTTGGGCGCCACATCGGCACTGCCGGCCTGCTGATCCATTAAATTGGCTACGATGTCCTCGGCATTGACATCGTAGTCGTTGTAAGTAGAGGATCGGGTGCAGCACGAGTCCTGCGAGACGGTGGTGCCCCAGTCTCCGATGGCAAAGGCAGACAGCGAGTACGTGACGCTGGTGGGGTCTGACGTGATGCTGGACGATCCACTGCTGGTTCTCTTGCTGGTCTTCTTGGTTGATGGGGTAGTGCCGCCAGAGCTGCTCGACGTTGCGCTGCCCGGACTGGACGAGCTGCTGTCCGCACCATCGGCGGTGCTGGTCGAACTCGACGACCCGCTGGTCACCACTACTCCGACAATCACGCCCACGATGGCCAGCACGACCACCACGCCGATGATGATCCACGCCTTCCTGGGTAGCGCCATTTTTCGACTGTTTGTGAGTTGGCCCCTAAGGTTCTAGTCCGCCGCAAAGTCGAGAGTGAGCCACACCTCTATAACGCTATTCCTGCTGCTTCGGCCTTACACTGCAGCGGTAGTTCATGATCCGTCGGGAACTTGTTAGCAGGCTGCATAGTGAACGCAAGTCTTGGCTAGTCGGAGCTCCTTACCGATCACCCCGTACGACACCTAGCGCATCGACCTGGCAACAATTCCTACCACATCGTCAGCGCCATGGATGTCTGAGTGGCAATAGCAGTTCGTTTTCGCCGCACGGAAAGCCTGAGCGACGACGAAGATGGCTGAAAATCCAGCGTCATGGTGCAATACCAGCTGTAGACTCTGTACGCGTCGTCGTCGAGTCTTGTTGAATCATGTAGCGATAAGAAACTCGACAAGTGATCACCTTGGCACTGTTGTGGTGGTGCACGCGAAGCAAGCGTTCGTCTACGAAGGATCCTTGCCAACTGGATGACTCACAAAACAACTTTTCGTGTTTCAATTCGTACAAACCGTTAATAATTTCCAGTCGTCCGGCCACTGAGACTTACCGAGGGCTACGGTGGTTTACATCACGTTACTTGGCTGCAACTGCTGTGGATAGTTTGCTGTGTTCCACAATGACTACCTGGGAAACATCGACTTGGTTCAAAATCTTACTTAAGTAGTATTCACCAAAGCCTAAATTCGCTCTGAAGCTCGAAGCCAAGTGCTGTACACAATAATTGCAATTTATCTACGAGGAGCTGGACGACGACGTGCACTCCTGGCCTTCCCCGCCATCGTTCGGGACATACCAGCAGTGCTTCGTGGCCACTCCACCGACGGTGGTCGAGTTGAAGCTCTCCGCGTACGACCACGAGGAGTCCGCCGTGTGGTACTGCAGCTTCAGCCAGTCCTCGGACGCGGTGAGCGAGAAGAAACCGTACTCCGTTCCATCGTACACCCAAAGATTCTCCACGTAATCCTCAGCGTACGTCGGGATACCGCTGGCGGACTCCTTGATGATACCCCCACCAGCTCCGTTGTCCACGAAGTGCACGCCGAGCGAAGATGAATAGTCGTGGTTCTCACCGTGAGTGTGGCCGTTCAACCAAAGGTGAATGCCCGTACCGTTAATGATGTCGAACCACTCCTGCATGCCCGCTTCAGCGTAGTGCGCGTACGGGTTGTAGTGGCTGTTCACGATCTTCCAGGTCGCCGTCGAGTTGGCGATGTTTGCCTTGAGTTGCGTGCGCGAGTCGTCAGACCAAGAGGTAAGCTGAGCCATGCAGTCGTCGTACATATCGGTGTCGCCACCGCAGCAAGCGTCATCCCCACGGGCAACGTTATCACACGTGTCGTCGTCGTCACCAGCGTAGCCGTAGCATTGGCAGCACGTTTCCAGACCTCCGTGCGAGTCGGCATCGTTCGTGTCGATGTTGAAGATATCAATGCTCACTCCGGAGTCCGAGTCCTCGATGGAATAGACGTAAAAGTGGTCCTCCAGGATCCAACGGTCGTCGTTGGGGCTGGTGTACCCCGACTGCCACGTGAACTTGTTCTTCAGAGCGGTGACGAGCTCATCCGAGTCCGAGCACTTGGCGGTGTTGTCTCCCGACGAGCAGATGTAGTCGGCGCCACCGTAGTCGTGGTTCCCCAGCACATTCACCCACGGGAGGGTCTTGATGTTGTCGCCGTCGAACTTGTCCTCGAAGGTGGTTGTGAATCGGGAGTCACGACCATCTGCGCTGTTGATGCCCGACCAGTAGAAGTTGTCGCCGTGGCCGATGACGCACTTCGGCGCGACTGGAGCAGCCGCGGCCTGTAGGTTCATGACGCTGGCCACCACTTCCTCGGCGTTGATATCGTAGTCCGTGTATCCGGACGATTGGCAGCACGAGTCCTGCGTGACGGTCGTGCCCCAGTCGCCAATGGCGAAGGCAGCCAGCGAGTACGTGGCGCTCGTCGGGTCCGACGTGATGGACGACGAGCCGCTGCTGGTGCTCGTCTTCTTGGTCGACGACGACGACTTGGTGGTGCCCCCCGAGCTGGTCGTGGCACTGCTGCCAGAGGCCGAGCCGGAGCTCGTGCCGTCCGTGGTGCTGGCTGAGTTGGACGAGTCCTGGGTGACCACGACGCCCACGATGACGCCCACGATGGCCAGCACGACCACCACGCCGATGATGATCAGTGCGCGTCTCGGGATCGCCATTGCGCTGTTTGTTCCCTGTGTGTAGTGCTGCTTCCTTTGAGTCCGCCTGCGTCGTCCGCTGCAAGTTCGCGAGTGGCGCTACATGTAACTGGTCTGGACCCCCAGCTCCGTGCCCCCGTCTCACTCCAAGCGTATCAAACCACTTTTGGCCAATCGCGCGGCGCCAAAAGGATATGCTGGGAATCAACTGCTGCATGTATGGTTTACGCGACATGGAACGGTGCGGCTGATCTTGATATATATTTTATATGATGCAATAAATTATGAATGGAAACACACATTTAACAGGGAAATAACCTGTATCAATAACTACAGTTGTGAGATTCCGATCCATTTTGATGGACGCAAAGTTAGGCATAAAACAGTACTGTGGTACGTGTCCGGCTCGGTGCGCCACCGATCTCCGCCTCGTACGCATGTGCGTGTTGCCGCTGCCGACGGCTGCGCCTAGTGTGGTGCTATGCGAGCCGCCCTGGGTTATGCTTTGCGAGCCGTCCTGGGTTATGCCATCCTGGGTTATGGTCCCCACACGAAAATGTGATGCGATTTTCTCCCATGTCAAGCCTAGTCAAAGCTGTTGTACTCGCAAGAGGAGACGGCATCGAGTACATCGCGGCGTGAGACTGAAAATCCAGTCAGTGTTTGGTCGTGTTGACTGTTGAAGTCGCGGGGTGCCGAAAGCCCGAAGCTAGCGTTTGTGTTGCGGTACGATGGCCACCGGTCAGGCACAGGAAATAATGCACAAGTAGCGAGCTTTAGTAAACCACGGACGCACTGATCAGAGTCTCTGGCAACACGGCCCGGGCAGTCTCATCTCATCGCCTCTAAGTACTGTCACTTGATATCGCAGCACCTCTTCACCTTCTGCTCGTCTAAACGAGCGGGTTTCCGACTACAATTTGCCCCAAAAAGCCGTAGATGTGTTGATCCAATCGAGTTTCTCATGTTAATGCACCACAACTGCACCTTAACACAATTCATCGGTTTGTTGTAAATGCGTCGTGTAGTCTGCAGCTCTTCCTAAATGTTGTAATATCTACGAGGTCGACGAGCTTGAGGTGCATTCCTTGCCCTCCGTGCCGTCGTTGGGGACGTACCAGCAGTGCTTCGTCGCAACGCCACCGATCGTGGTCGCGTTGAAGCTCTCTGCGTACGACCACTTGGCATCGGCCGTGTGGTACTGCAGCTTCAGCCAGTCCTTGGACGCAGTCAGCGAGAAGAAACCGTACTCCGTGCCATCGTACACCCACAGGTTCTGGACATCGGCCTCAGCGTACGTCGGGATACCGCTGGCCGATTCCTTCTGAATGCCGCCACCAGCGCCATTGTCCACGAAATGCACACCGAGAGAAGACGAGTAGTCGTGGTTCTCACCGTGAGTGTGGCCGTTCAGCCAGAGGTGAACGCCCGTGCCGTTAATGATGTTGAACCACTTGTCCATTCCGGCCTCGGTGTAGTGAGCGTAAGGCGAGTAGTGGCTGTTCACGATCTTCCAGGTCGCCGTCGAGTTGGCAATGTTCGCCTCCAGCTGCTTCCGCGAGTCGTCGCTCCACGCGGTGAACTGGGCCATGCACTGGTCGTACATATCGCCGTCACCTCCACAGCAAGAGTCGTCGCCACGCGCAACGTTGGCGCACTTGGCGTCATCGTCGCCAGCGTAGCCGTAGCACTGGCAGCACGTCTCCGTAGCGCCGTGCGAGTCTGCGTCGCCCGAATCGACGTTGAAGATGTCGATGCTCACCCCCGAGGCTTCGTCCGCGATGGAGTACACGTAGAAATGGTCCTCAAGCACCCAGCGATCGTCGTTGGGACTCGTGTACGTGGACTGCCACGAGAACTTGTTCTTCAGCGAGGTCAGCAGGTCGTCCGTGGACGAGCACTTCCCGGCGCTATCGCCGTCCGAGCAAATGTAGTCGGCTCCACCGTAGTCGTGGTTGCCCAGCACGTTCACCCACGGGAGGGTTTTGATGTTGTCGCCGTCGAACTTCCCCTCGAAGGTGGTCGTGAAACGCGAGTCACGACCATCTGCGCTGTCGATGCCGTTCCAGTAGAAGTTGTCGCCGTGGCCGATGACGCACTTCGGCGCGACTGGAGCAGCCGCGGCCTGCTGGTTCATGACGCTGGCCACGATGTCCTCCGCGTTGACATCGTAGTCGTTGTACGTGGACGACCGCTTGCAGCACGAGCTCTGCGTGGTGGTGGTCCCCCAGTCGCCGATGGCGAAGGCAGCCAGCGAGTACGTGACACTGGTAGGGTCCGACGTGATGCTGGACGCGCTCGTGGAGTTCGAGCTCGACTTCTTCGTCGAGGACGACGACTTGGTGGCGGAGCCGCCCGAGCCGCCGCCGCTGGTCGTGGCGCTGCTGCCTGACGCGGAGGCCGAGCCGGAGTTGCCGTCGCCCGTGCTGGACGAGCTGGATGAGCCCTTGCTCACCACGACGCCGACGATGACGCCGACGACGGCCAGCACGACGATGACGCCGATGGCGATCAGTCCCTTCCTAGGGATCGCCATGCTCTACTTCACCCTCTTCGCTACAACACTCACGCAGTGCGTCCTGTCGTCCACGCGGCGAATTCGCGAGTGGGAGGGCTACACTCTGAACCGCACAGTGGAGCTAGTCAGTCGAAGAGAGTACTGCACAGTATCGCCGGCGCCTGTCTCAAGGTCGTATCTGCTTCGAGCAGTGAGAGCCGCCGGTGATTGGCCGCGACGCCCCATCGCGGTGGTCAAGCGGAGCGAGACCAGCGCGCAACCTCTACGCAGCAGTGGCGAGGTGGCGGTTCTTGCTCCATTGAGGCATTCAATCGCTGCATGCAGTCACGATCGACTGACGGTGCATTTCGATCCGCTAGCGCCTGTCGGCCTGCGAGAACGGCTAAGCTTAGATACCCACTTCAACTTGTCGAGCTCAGCACAGGGGACAGGCCAGTGCACTGCAGCAGTGATGCAGCAGCACTCGAGAATAGAAAGATCACAACGCGGTTTGCTAATTCCGCAGGAGACGTATGTGTGGCTCAAATGAGTTCGAGGTTTCTCGCCGAAGGCTCAGTCGCTCGCGATCACAAGCTGATCCAGGCAAACGCGACGGTGAAGGCCAACGCACTCGCTGCCACGAAGCTCGCACAGGGCCTCAAGGCTGAGACTGCAGCGCTG
>JAGDFM010000448.1:0-31346 GCA_019155715.1 Phytophthora pseudosyringae
ACAGGAATGGCAATCTTCTTGACTTTCTTGACGCGGTGGTGGTGGTGGTGGTCCTTCCTGCCTTCGTCGGCGTCTTCGGTTGATGGGGTATCGGCGGTTGGCCGAAGGCCCCGAAGCGCAGGTGTATGGGGTGCAGTTTGTGCTCCGTTCGTGGTGACGAAAAGACTCAGCGCGAGGAAGGTAGCGAACGTGGCGGCAGTTTTCATGGTGAAATAAAGTCGCGTGGGTGGAGAGGGAGGGAAGTCGAGAGCCGCGAGAGGAGGCAGTTGCTGTGTTGCTCGCAAAATGGGGAATGAACTACGAGGTGCGGTGCGTTGCGTCTTGTATGCTTTACACGACGATGGCATCACCCGTTACGACATTTGATCCACGAGAGCGCGATGACAACAAGTGATGCTGTCGTGCTGAATCGTGAAAGGGAGTAAATGACCCGAACATCTTGCTTCGCTTCCTCTCACTCGACACGTCGAACATCGCGGATGATGGAGAAGATGCTAACAGTGGCCGTGATCACATCTTAGTCGAATTCCTCCTAGCAGTTGATGGAGAGATGGAGGAGTTTGTGACTTTATCTGTACATGTACATGCACTATACTACCTGTTGCGTCACACAGCAAATGCTTGATGAATTTTGGCGAAGAAGTTCTTTGATGCAGAACTCTGAAATTTAGCAATTGAACAATTGCTATCGTTGATTGCACTGACACGCTCCACAGTTCAATTCGCGATTTCTTAGCACAGTGATACCCATGAAGATCCCTGCCGTGGCGATGACAGCAGCACTGTGCATATCAGAGGCGACTCAAGCAGCGCACTTACGACGTGTTGAAGATCCTGAAGCTGTTGCTACCACCGAGATAGCCGTAGATCCTTCAGACTCAAGTTTTTCGATTGCTGAAACTTGCCACCTCGCGGCTATCAAGCCTCGCCTAGTCAGAACAGGTGAAAAATATCTCATTGCCTCCGATGGAAGCGGTATTCAAGCGGATGTCAAGGTCTCTGCTTCAGATGATCAAGATGAGACTGATGAAAAGTTGGCGTGCAGCACCTGCGATGGTAGTTGTGCAGTGGCTTCTCCCATTTCAACGGCACCAGAACTTTGTGCTGTGGCCCGTGCAGAAGATGTTGCAGCTAACGTTAGCACAGCTTATGATTTCATCTCCGAAGACCCCCAGACTACCAGAAACAGCCATTTACTGGACACTGAAAATGAAGCCTTCTCTCGTCCAACTGACTACGTCGGGGCCCACGTCGACGAAGATATCCTCAGCTTCGAACCAGCACTGAATACAAGGTTCCTCTCGGCAAGCCAGGCCTTCGAGCACCGTGCTACCGAATACTGTGAATTATTTTCTCGGTTTGACGCCAATTGTAAAAAACATTACGGCTGGCATGGACAAGACCATCCTTGCTTCGGGAGAACAGTTCGTCAAATGGATTGGCCTAGATACAAGCCATCCCGGCCAGGGCGGATCGAGTTTCAGCGTTGACTCACCTAGATACCGACTCTGGAAAATGGTGCCGCACAGGTGAGTTGTGAGGTTCCGCTTCGCGCAACCAAATTTAGCGCCACAAAATCACAAAACTAAAAGGTCATTAACGTTGTGCGGTACTCGTTACCGCTAGCGGAACTAAACAAAAAAAGCTAAGCAAACGATCCCCACCACTGATGATCTCACTGTTCTGTCTTCCTGTGGAGTATCTCGTTGCGAGCTGTGTTGCTCGGGCTTCCAGACTGCTTACGCCTTCGAGCGCATTTCGTGCGGCGCGACAAACACCTTCAGAAAGCCGCCGTCCTTCTTGGCGATGCTGGAGTACGCTTCAGGCACCTCCTCCAGAGCAAGGCGATGCGAAATAAGCACTGATGGGTCAAGCTCACCACTCTCGATCGCGTCGAACACCTGTGGGTAGTACTTCTGAGCAGGGGTACGGCCAGCGTTAATGGTGACGCCCTTCATCGCGACGTGACCGATGGGGAACGCTTGCACTGAGCACATGTAGTCCGACACAATCGAGATGTGGCCGCACTTGCGCACAATCATCAGCATCTCCTTGAAAGTGTCCGTAGGCTCGGGCTGAGTCTCCATGCCGATCTTCTTCTCCAACTTCGCCATCCAACCGGTCGAAGTGGAGCAGCCAGTTGCATCAATCACAGCGTCAGCACCAGCGGGGGGTAGCAGTTGTTGCAGCTTGGCCACTACCTGAGCGCTGGACAAGTCGCGATGGTCGACCACCTTCAAGTTCATGTGATCGTGTGCAAACTTGTGCCGCTCCGCGCAGTGCTCAACCGCCAGCACGGTCTTGGCACCGCGCAGCTTGCACCAGTGGGCAGCCTGAAGCCCGATAGGGCCCAGACCCCAAATAACCACACAATCGCCTTCCTTGACCTTGGCCATATCCACAGCATGCAGCGCGGTGACGGTTGTCTCCACTCCCAACAAGGCCTTGTCATCAGTCACACCAGACGGCAACTTGAAGCAGTTCACGTCGCCGAATGGCACACGGACGTATTCAGCCTGCACACCAGGGACGTTTCCCAGCATGCGGGTGCTGCCCAGCACGGCAGCAGGAGCCCACCCACCGTAGGTCTGCTTGAACTCCTGGGATGCGTTCGTGCAGTTGCACGCCGCGTACTCGTGTCGGCGGCAGTGCTTGCAGTCACCGCAAGCCAGAACGAAGCTGATAGCGACGCGGTCACCAACCTTGACCTTGTTTACGTCCGCGCCTACGCTCTCCACGACGCCCACGGCCTCGCTACCGAGCACCTGGTTCTTCTCCAGTCCTTCGGCTCCCCCGCCGCAGACATCGGTTGCGAAGTCCGGGCTCACAGAGCAGGCCGTGACTTTCACCACCACATCGGACGCTTCCATGATCTTCGGCTTTGGAATGTGCTCCAACTTGACGGACTTGCCCGTCCACAAGACTGCACGCATGCAGCCCGCCGGGTCCTTGGAGCACGTGTCTTGACCGTGGGCGTGCGAGCTGGACGACAGCATCTCGGTAGCAGTATCCATGTCACTCGACTGCTAGTTTTTCGGGAGTTGGTGCTTGTGTCTTCGAGGCAGCAAATGCAGATATGGTAAGCCTGAACAAGCCTCGCGTTCGCCTTGGCAAAGTCCAACAGCAAACCAAAGCGACATGCCGTCTCTCGTCCCAGAGCAACCGAGTTGAAGACGCCGTGGCAAAAGATTCAGTCGAGACAGAATAAGATATTCCATTGAAATGGAGCGAGAAACAAAAGCCGTTGGGTTGACGTCGCTTCGCAATAAAAGGACAGAGGTTTCATGCGTTCTTAGAGGTTGGTTTCCTAACGGCTTCAAGCTGAGGAAATCGGCCACGCCAATATGCCATGGGAGGCTGCGGTTCTTTAGAAGGAAACGACGCTCGAGCCCTCTCGCTGCTGCCTTTTCTCATTTCCACTACTGCTGCCAACTGTCAGCAGCGTATCAACCAACGATGAAGGTCGTCGCGATCGCCCTGTTGGCCAGTGCAGCCGCGTTCGCAGGAGCAA
Organism: Phytophthora pseudosyringae; assembly: GCA_019155715.1. NCBI lineage: Eukaryota > Oomycota > Peronosporomycetes > Peronosporales > Peronosporaceae > Phytophthora > Phytophthora pseudosyringae. The sequence goes on from JAGDFM010000448.1 coordinate 3,512, forward strand.
GCGCAGAGGGTGCTACAAACCCAATGCATCGTGACCTTCGCATTGAGACATCAGACACCAACGATGCGGTTGAAGCGGACCTGCGCGACGACGAACTCGGTGTCAACGAGGATTTCTGGGGCTCCTGGGAGGACCACTACGCGGCACACCCTGACCCACTAACACCCAACGAGCCTTGCAGCAATGAAACTAACTCTGCAAGCGGAAACGACGAGCACGGCCCGGACGTTGGTGCCCTACCTGCAGCGGCGAAGGGGGCCCTCCAGCAGGCCGAGTCCGTGGTGACAGCGGCGCTGCCGTTCAACGTCGAGCACGCCAAGTCCTTGCTGCTCCCCGTCGGCCTCGTCGTCGTCGCCTTGCTCGTCATCGCAGTTGTGGCCGTGCTTGTCGGCGTGCGGCGGCAGCAGCTCAGCGAGCCCATGTTCGGGCCCGTGGAGCTGGCGTCCGACCTTCCGGTTCCCATGACCACGTCGGCTGCGAGCGGTGATGAATCCGACACGGATCATGCCGACGACATCGGCGGCAACGACGAAGCTGACACGGGCGCAACGATCCTTGCCGGCGAAGAAGAGGAAGAGGAGAAAGAGGAGGAAGGAGGAGACCTCGCCGCAGCACTTGCATAGTACTCATCACGTCCAAAAAAATATGCTGCTGCCATTCCCCTTCATCCACCTTGCCGCGTGCCGAGCTGCTGCTGCCGCCATACTTATCCATCACCACGCCCTGAACAAATCTGGTGCGGCGCTCGCCCTTGTCTATGCTTTGGCAAGAGCTTCGGTAATGGGTGGAGCGCTCCGATGATCTGACGTCACGCGGTTCTCTGCACTCACCCACTGCGGCAGCTGTGTCCGACGGCATGCGTCCCGCGGGGTGCTGCCCATCGCGCACGTTTAACATAATGCTCCTATGAGTTATGTGCTGCGACGCCCAACGGGGCGCTTCTCCGGACACAAGGACCCGTCGACACTCCACACACCGCTTCACCAAGCAGCTTTTGTCGTACTTAGTCGGGAGCTCCAAGCAGAATGCACGAAAGATGGGCACTTTGAGCCAATGGTCTGCTTGGCGCCGCGCGAGCCCTCCAAAGCCGCCCGCGAGCCGCAGACCGTGATTTCCAAGTTTGCAGCGAAAGAAGCAGACCAACTCCCCCCCTCCCCTCGCCCCCCGTGAGAAGATTTAAAATGGCTCTCCGTCGCGTCCTGACCACCGGCAAGGCCTTCCAGGCGGCCCCGAGCCTGCTGCGCCGCTCCATGACCTCCGTGGCCGACGAGATGACCGTGCGTGACGCACTCAACACGGCCCTGGACGAGGAGCTCGCCCGCGACGACGAGGTCTTCCTCATGGGCGAGGAGGTCGCCGAGTACAACGGCGCCTACAAGGTCTCCAAGGGCCTGTGGGAGAAGTACGGCGACAAGCGCATTATCGACACGCCCATCACGGAGCAGGGATTCACGGGCCTCGCCGTCGGCGCCGCCTACCACAACACCAAGCCCATCGTCGAGTTCATGACGTTCAACTTCGCCATGCAGGCCATCGACCAGATCATCAACTCGGCCGCCAAGCAGTTCTACATGTCCAACGGCGACATCCACGTGCCCATCGTCTTCCGTGGCTCCAACGGCCCCGCCGCCGGTGTTGGTACGTATCTTTCGTGCCAATCGCAGAGCGAATATCTGTGTGTGGATCCTGAAGACAGATGCTGACGTTGCCTTTTGTGCACTTGCTTCTTGCTGCGCCTCTCTCTCTCTCTCTCTCTCTCCAGCCGCTCAGCACTCGCAGTGCTACGCCGCTTGGTACGGCAACGTGCCCGGCCTCAAGGTCGTGTCCCCCTACGACTCGGAGGACGCCCGTGGTCTGCTCAAGGCCGCCATCCGCGACCCCAACCCGGTGGTGGTGCTGGAGAACGAGCTGCTGTACGGCGTGTCGTTCCCCGTGTCCAAGGAGGCCCAGGACAAGGACTTCGTGATCGAGATCGGCAAGGCCAAGGTCATGAAGCCAGGCAAGGACGTCACCCTGGTGGCCTTCTCCCGCATGGTGGGTGAGGCTCTCGAGGCCGCCGCCGCTCTGGCCAAGGAGGGCATTGATGCCGAGGTGATCAACCTCCGCTCGATCCGCCCGTTCGATCGTCAGGCCATCATTGACTCTGTGAAGAAGACCAACCGCATCGTGTCCATCGAGGAGGGCTGGGGCCAGAGCGGCATTGGTGCCGAGATTGCCGGCATCATCATGGAGACTGAGGCCTTCGACTACCTGGACGCTCCCCTCGAGCGCGTGACCGGCACGGACGTTCCCATGCCGTACGCCGACAACCTGGAGAAGCTGTGCCTGCCGCAGATCGAGGACATCATTGCCGCCGCCAAGCGCACGCTGGCGCGCAACCTGTAAGCAAAGCACCTTTAACCTGGAGGAGCAGACCATGGACATCGTCGTCGTTCCCATCTCGATCTGATCTCAAGAACCTCGCGCTATGAAGGAAAGCAGAGCGAGGGCTGAGCGTGTGCTCACTCACGACTATGCAGCAGCAAGCATTGTGCGCAAGAGCAGAAAAGAGTGGAGTGGTTGACAGTAGGAAGGGTGTAACTAATCGTACCCGATAGACCACACAACGTATGCTCGCCCCAATGCGTGATTTACTTTTCCAAGGTTCAGTTCGCTTTTAGAGTTTGAGATGGTCTCCTGCAGTACAAGTAGCAGCAACTTTCAGTATGGTGCTACGACAAGCAATGCAGAGATTGGTGAGAGGCGCCGCATTTCTGGAGGTATCCCGTCATGCATCTGATGAGTGCGGTGCCGTCGGCAAGTTGAAGGGTCTCTCCTGAGCATCTGTGGTGGAGCACCAAGCAGCATTCTGGGTCGCTATCAGCAGAAAGAAGCACGCAAAAACACACAATGACATTCGGCCTTCCCCCACTCTAGGCTTACTCTTTATGGATATGAAAATACGCTCCACCGGCGCTCACGTGCAGGCTTAGAAGCCGAACTCACCGAAGAAGTCAACATCCTTCTTGGGCTTCTCGACAGGTGCCGGGGGAGGCGCCGCGGCAACAGGGGCGGCGGCAGCAGTAGTCGAACCATTGCTGCTGGTGGCCGACGCTACAGACGAGGAGGAGAGTCCGAGCAGATCGTGGTTGCTGCCGTTAGTACTGGACGACGAGGATCCGAACAAGTCGGTCGTCTGAGCAGGCTTTGACTGCTGCGGTGATGTGTAGAAACTACTGCTGCTGCTGCTGCTGTTGTCGCTGCTGAGCTGCGAGTCCAACCACGAGTTGTTGTCATGATCACGGGTCGACGAGGTCGTGCTGCTGTTGTTACTCCCGATGCCAGCGTACTTGCCCGTGGTGGGCAGCTCGGCGTTGGTACGAGGGAAGGAGCTCATACCATCCGAGTTGTCATACGCATTGCCATTTCCGTTCACTGCTGTTTGTGCGGTTTGCAGGAAGGCCGAGGCACCGCTGGAAAGCACTGACCAGCCAGAGGAGGCCGAAGACTTGACGTTATCTGTGAGTGCCGGGTCGTGGATAGCGCTTTGTACGTAGGACCAGCCGGAGGACACCTTGGAGCCCAGTTCTTTGTCCTTCACGAGACTGGCAGCCGAGCTGGCGGCCGTCGTGACCGAGCTAGTAAAGTAGCTAAAGGCACCCGAGAGGTCTCCCAGACCTCCAGACGAGGCCTGTGGCGCACGCGTCTCGCCGCTGCTTCCAATGCCCTGCATGCCGTTGGCGCCAAACTTGCTAGCCATGCGAGCGCGAGCCTCCTCGCGCAGCTTCATCTGACGAGCCACGTAATCTTGCTCCGACTCACCCTTGAGCGCCTCCACACCGCGGTTGTCACCTCCAGCGGAGCCTCCACCAGAGTACGAGGCTGACGAGAAGGAGGAAGAAGCGGGCTTCCGCATACTCGGGTCCCACTGCGGGAGCGATGGCGGGGCGCGTCCCTCGACGATGGCCGTTAGACGCTGGCGATAGGCCTCAGCCTGCGGCGCGTTGTACTTCTCGCTGATGGAGAGGTCCGTGGGGACGCTGGCAGCGGAGAAGGCGGCGCGGAACGAGTCGTTGCCTCCCTTCTGCATCTGCAGCACCTGCTTGTCCGTCCACGAGTCCATGGTGACGGATCGCACGAACGAGATGTGCACGCCCAATCCGCGGTGGCGGCCCGAGCACTCGAGGCACATGAAGGTGCCGTACGAGACCGTCGCCCACTGCGGGTACGGGGCATCGCAGTCCACGCAGCGCTGCGGACGAGCAGACATAAGTTAGTATGGACTCGGGCGCTATGAGGAGCCAAGGAGATCAAAGACGACGTACGTTGTTGCCCGGCAGACGCCGCAGCTCCTGCTGGGTCTCCATGGGCATTTGGTGCGCCATCCTGAAGCTAAGTCTAGTCTATGGAGGGAGAGCTGCACGGAGAGACACACAGAGATGCAAGTGAGAAGCGGAGCGTGACAAGCAAGCGCAGTCGGGCGGCGACGTACTTGGGGAGGAGGCCGGAAGACGCGGAATCAAGAGAGCGCACGATCGCAGTCGCTAAAGCCGTTACGCGGTTACCGGTACTGAACACTGGCGCTGATCCAGTGGCTAAAAATAGCGCCATTGCCAGCCAATCACAAACTGCCAGGAATCCGATGTTGCAGGCAAGAGAAAGTGCGGACTAATGTCAAGATACTTTTGTTCATTGACGGCGGAAGGACACGACCCGCGTGCGCTGCGGCCGCTTGAGCACCTGGAATAGGAGCAAGTTGATCCCCAGGAAGCTGCCGATGACCAGTGCCAAGTACGTCGAGAAGTTGGCGTAGCCGCGCCCGCAGATCATGTACCACGAGTCCTCGTACAGCAGCTGCGTCACGGGGTAGTTGCACAGGTTGAACTCCTCGTCGAAGTCGTGCACGCACAAATACGTCTTGCGGCGGTGCTGCATGCCTACGAGTGAGTAGAACTGCTCGTTCTCCAGACAGTTACCCAGAGGCTGGTGGTGGCCCAGCGACACGATCTCCGTCGGGTTGATGAACAGCGCCAGCAGCACCAGGACGAGGTACAGCAGGAACGCCATCTGGTTAACGGCGTGGTCAATGCACGAGTACAGCCAGTCGCTGTCATAGGCATCCACGGGCTCAAGTGCTTTCTGCACCTGGGGATCGTCTGTATGCAGCAGTATGCAGCAATGATACCAATGGTTAGCTGGTTGTCCAAAGCGCAGCGAGATCGACTAATCAAGTGCAAACTACCTCTCTCGCGATCGGCCATCCAAGATAACAGCAAACTCATTCCGATCAGCATGAAGAACACCACCTACATAGACAATCAATCACCAGCAATCGTTAGCTAGTACAATTCTCCATAGCAACAAAATCTGCACGACCACAGTGCAAAAGCACGTCACCTGCGATTCGATCCCCATAAGATGAGCGGTCGCGTAGTAGCCCAAGACGAGGTAGCCCATGGCAAAAATGCTACTGAGAAGTGGCATTAGGAGAACGTATCCCCACTCCAACTTCCAGTGTTCCTCCTCATAGTAGTCGCCCACAAGCCAAGTGCTAGAAAGATATCCATCAACAAGTTAGCAAAAAATAAAGCATCCCCTCCCCCGCCTCCAGCAGCTCAAAGATCTTCAAGGCAAAATCTCCTTACCTGCGCAGAATGTGATGCACACAGAGGAAGGCGAAGGCGAAGAAGTAATAGTAAAACAGGGCGTGGCACGGCACCCCCATCAAGCGAGCAGCGAGCAGCGGATCCGTGTCGTGCCACGTCCACCAGAGGAATTTGGTACCCAGCAGCTCAAACGGGAAGGCCAGCATCACCATTAGAGAGCCCATTGCAAACGGCTGGAAGAACGGGTCGATCCGCAGTCGAGACGTCGCGACGAACGCTCTGTTTCAAACACACATAGGAAGCATCGAATGAGCACATGCTAGCACTACGATATCAGCTCCCCACTCACATGTAATAGAGCTGAGCCTGCAGCAGCACCGTGTACAGCGGCAGGTGTTCGGACACCAGCATCAGCAGCGCCTGCGCGTGCCAGCGGTCGCTGTAGTAGAAGACCTGCTCCACGACGAGCACTTGGAGCATCGCAGCGATCAGCATGGTAGCGTTACGCTTGCCCGACGAGTGCACGTGCAGCAGAAGCAGGAAGACGGAGAGGTAGGTGGCCCCTTCCACGACCGCCAGCGACACGTTCTCGTTCAGCAGCCCCAGGAAGGCGATCGGCATGACGCGTGACGTCGCCACCATTTTGAACGCACCAAAAACGCAAAATGAAGTTAGTTAACATGAAAAATGGTTTGATCTATCGGTTAAATGTTGAATCGAAACATGGTTGCAGCTTCAAGCAAGCATTGCTACATGGCTTTCCCGTCATGAGGAAGGTCGCTGCCGGCGCCAGAACCGTATGCAACGAAGACCCGATAGAGCACGAAGATGAAAACACACAGCAGAGCTAAGAGTAACACCGTGCCGGACGGAGAGGCGTCTCCAGTCCCGGTCATTGGCCGTTTGGGACCTTCCGGCGCGTCGCCTCGGTTCCATACGAGGTTCTCCACCTTCTCCTTCCACGTCTCGGCGTCTTGGCCTCCCGTATCGCCAGTCTCGTGTTGAATGTATTCCTCTTGGTCAAAGTCCTTGGGAATGTAGCAAGTCCGACCCTCGTAGTTGCTATCGCACAAGCACACGCCATTAACACAGTCGCCGTGGTTGCTGCAGTGCTCGCGGTATACGCACACAACGGCGCGATCGGATGCTGGAAAGTCCTCTAGGTTTGAGTACCCGCTGGAAAGCGCCTTCAGATATCGATCGAACGCGATATCGTACTCAGAAAGCTCATTGTCCAGGAACTTGGACAATTCCTGTTCCAACGACGGGTACACGAGGTTGAAGCTGCCTCGTCGAGCGTACTCAGTTGTTGCAGTGAACAGTTTGCGAGCGACATTGGGTGCAAACCAACCGGGGCACGACCAACACGAAGTATCCCATGCGCGATTCTTGTCGCAGCACTTGCTCGAGCAAAACGTACTATCAGCCCCCGGGCGGTAAAATTTTTCGAAAGGAAGTCGGGCTTGAGGATGCACGCCCACGAGATTAAGCAGGTCGTGCAATAAACGCGTCTTGATAGCCTCGTCCGTAGCAAGTACGGACTGCGTGCCTTCCATCGACGGATTGGAAACCACACGAACGAGCCAAGGTTTGGCCATATCGTCGAACTCAAATTCAAACTTCCACAGATCGAAGAAGCTGTCGCTGAGATCGGATGGAGTACTACTCTCTGCTGCTGCGCGCTTCAGTTTGCCTTGCTCACTCTGAAAGTGTCCGCGGCTGCTGAGCACGACCTTCGCGATTGCAGCATCCACCTCGTCCTGCAAGTGCTTCGTGTCGACTCCCTGTCTCCGCAAGTATCTCTTAAGAACATGCCACGCGTTCGTTCCTTCCCGGGTAGCCGACGGAAGTTCATGGAAATCTGCCTGTAGATCTGGGAAGTCCCATGGAGCAACGTACTCGTCAAAGTTGTAGGCAGCAGGGTCGGTCTCAACTTTCAATCTGCTCGGATACTCGCCCTTGGCAATCTGGATCAGCGGGTGGTCATACACATACACACGCAGCGGATCCGTAGACGTCACGGCCACGTAAAAACCAACACGGAACTTGTGGTTGTCCAACAGCAGTGGCTCGACGTACTGGTCGACCACTAATGTCTTTCCCTTGAACGCATTCGACTGCAGCTTGAACTGCAAATCGTCATCCGTCACGAAAACCTCAGCGCGTTGCCTTGAGTCACCGTCACCATTAGCAGAACGTTCGCGCAGCAGAAAGCGCTGGTGCACGTGCGTGTCATGCACGCGCTTGGGCGAGAACTCGGATTTCTTGCGCACCTCCGTATATGAGCTGGTCAGCAGCGCCTGGTCGCGCGGAAGCTCGTAGTGTGCCGGCACGAAGTCGAAGAAGAACTTGGTACGCTTCTTCTTCTGCATCGCCAAGTGCTGGGCGAGTGCGTCAGGTGACGTGAGCTGCTCGGCTCCTGGCAGGTGGTTCACCTTGGCGTCAAACTGGTGCGGGAGCTCCAGCTGTGCAAACGGCGGCGTCGCATCCACACTCCATACGAGGTCGAACTCTGCGCTGTCGGACAGCAGCTTCCCCCACGAAGTCTGGGCGTCGGCGGCTTGGAACTGCGCGATGCCGAGCGCCTCCAGCTGCTGCAGCACCGGCTTGAGCTTCTGCTGCTGCACCGCCTCGGGTAAGTAGAACCGCGCTTGCGTGCGGGCGATCGCTGCGACGCAGACGTTGACGCTCGCTGCTAGTACTAGCAGGGCCAGCAGTTGAGGCCTCGGGGGCGTCACCATGCTTCCGCCGCGTTCGTTGAGGGAGGAAATCTTCAAGTGTTCGAAGGTGCCGCCTTTCGGCAAAAAGACACTGAACACCTGAACCCACGTCTTTTTCCGCAAATGTCGGAAATGATACCAGTTAAGGTTAATGGTTACATTCCGCGCGCCACAATGGAGTGTACTGTAACGGCGCCCGTAGTACGAGGTCGAGTCGAACGTGTTGCCTATGCTGCAGGGTATCCAGATAGGCATCGCGCTCATGAAGGTACGGTTGTACAAACAGAAACTCTAACCTTCACAGCTCATTGTGATTATCTTGAGTTATGTCTAGCAGCGGGTATCGTCTTCTCCTGTCTCCGCCTGCTGTCTTTCCCACTGCCGTCGTCGTCACCACCGCGCCTAGCAGAGCTTGGGGATCTGGATGGCCGCGTCACGGAAGGCCTTGAAGGGGACGAGGCCCGGGAACTGCAGCTGCTTGAGTGCGGCCTGGAAGCTCGCGTTAGGCGAAACGCCGGTAATGGCGGCGCTCTCCCGAGGCGCGGCCAGCGCGCTGGTGTGGAGTCCCTGGCGCTGCTTGTGCTTGGGGCTGCGGTCGCAGATCACATACACTTTCCTCCGTCGGCGGACGACCTTGCAGCCGTCGCACATGCGCTTCACGGACGAGCGGACCTTCATGGCTGTCGAGTGGCTCCCTTGCTCTGCTTGTGCTGCGGTCCACGAGTGACTTTCAGCCGCACTCCTTCCGTACCCCTCCGGGGTACGTTTGTGGTTACCCCCTTCACAAATGATAGCGGATTTGAAAACTGATGCATGTCAATGATACCGCCGTGATCTGGCAGCGACACTATTCGACGATGGCCAAGGAGACGCAGCAGACGGCCGACAAGGCCAAGTGGAAGAAGACGGCGGCGCCCAAGCGCAAGCACAAGACTAAGAAGAACCAGAATGCGGCCGCTCCCGCTGTTGCTGCCCCCGCCACCGAGGAGCGGCCGCTCATGGTGCGCGTGCTGACGGTGGGCGTGGCCTCGTACCTGGCGCACAAGGTCTGGACCAAGAGGAAGATGCTGACTGCGGGATGGTACGCAGAGGAGCAGACGGAGACGGAGCAGAGCATGGTGACGGCCTTCGAGTACCTCAGCTCCATGGGGCTCATCTTCGTCATAGGCATCGTGGTAGGCATGATCTTCAGCAAGGTGGCCAAGTGGGTCAAGGGCACGGCACCCTCGGCGGAGCTGCAATAGGCCGATCATGGACAAAAGATGCTGCAGCAGCCAGCGCAAGCAGCCACCTCCGACTTTTGGCTAAGGAGGGCATGCCTATATCTTCCTTCACATTGGAAGGATGCAGAGGCTTTTAGTACGCCTGGCGAGATACCTGCACAGCGAGAGGGGGGTGTTTCCTTCCGCGCTCAGTAGCGCCGCGTTCAAATAGAGAGAAACGAGGTGTGTGCTTTTACGTACGCGTGCGTTGAGTATTGCCGATTGATTACTGTGCACGCACAAAATATTTTCCAGCGAGCGAAGGTGTCGCCTCGCGCTGATGATTACATGACGCTGTTAGCCCATTAACATGTGAGTCCCGGCCGCGAGTCATATCCAAAGAAAAGTCTACGGCTCGTAGACTCTGTTGCCAGCATTGAAGGCAACCAACGCGGTCTTGGTTGCTTTCACAGTTCTAACCCTACTGAAATCAGGTCTAATTTCAAATCACCCCATTACAAGCCCGCGCGCACTTTTTCAAACTTCCAAACGTCTGTCTCCTGGACTAATATTTACCTCTCCTGCCGCCCCGACAGCATGGCTCCATCCAGTCGCCGGCGCGTCGGCCGCACGCTCCACCGCCCTCGTCGCCGCAGCGCCGCGAACGGCAGCGTCAGCACGCGCTCCACCGCCGGCGCCGGGCCGCTCCAGGCCATCGGAGAGAACACCGTCGTGGAGCTCCCAGCGGACGAGGCGCTGGACGCCAGCAGCGCGCGCTTCGGCCTCCCGCCCACGACGCTGGCCAGTCCGTCGCCCAAGAAGCAGAGCCAGAAGAAGAAGCGAAAGAAGCGGCCGCGCGAGTCGACGGCCTTTCCGTCGAAGAAGAAGCGCTCGCAGCAACTAGAGACGCTGCTGGACGAGCTGGAGACGCAAGGTGCAGACGCCCAAGCTCGCTAGACGCGCTGTATGATATGGTACTGACTCTCTCTCTCTCTCTCTCTCTCTCTCTCTCTCTGCACAGTGCAGGAGCAGTGTGATGAGCTGGTGGCAGACGCTGAGCGCCGTGCGCAGGAGCTGGAGATGGAGCTCAAGCTGCAGCTGCTCTACCTCCCGAAACCTGTGCGCCTGATGCCCTGGAGAACCTTCGTGGACGACTTTGGCGGAGACCTGCACAACGTTATTCACAGCTTGTCCCAGTCGCAGACGTCCTTGCAGGCGTCACCCCCACGGACGAGGTCGTCCATGGCTCGCCACGACATCGTGGCTGCTACGCCATGCAGCGTTGCTGACCCCGAGGAGAGCGAGTACGAAGACGAGCCAGAGTCCGACGACAGCGATCACGACCCGCGAGGTCGCCGTCCTTCAGCGTTCACGACGCCCATGGACCGACGCCGAGCAGGTGCAGCCCCGAGGACTGTCTTGCGCACAGCCCGCAAGGGAGAAACCACCTACTCAGTCCGAGGTTCCCCAATCATTTCCGACACCGTGGCGAAGGCGAAGGCGCCCACGGGGTCATTGGTTGCAACTTTTGAGAAGGGGCTAGAACCCACGTCGTGCTGCGTGCAACTAGACAGTGATCGTGTCCTCGACTTGTCTCGGCCAGAGGAGCTCTCAGCCGAGTCTCGTGGAGAGGCAACATCCAAGCTTAAAGCACTTCAAGCCAAGGTGGCACAACTATTAAGACAGATCAACCCCTACTCTAGCTAGAGCGGCACGAGCGCTGCAAGATACACCCACACGGACAGCACGCAGTTGGGGTGTCCGCACACGTACACGGCAAGTGCGAACTCGACACCTGGTCGCTCGTTGTAGTGGATGTTCTGCCAACAGCAAGAGCGAAAAAATTGGATCGGTTAGTTGTCACGTGGTCGTGCTTCGCTCAAGGAAAATACAGTACTATATTGCCAACGCAGCAACGTACCGTGTTCTCGACGATCTCAAGCACCCTTGGAATGTCCGTGAACGATGCGTGAAGCGGTAGACCGCAGACCTCCCGTGAACGCTGCAGCTCACGCAATACACTGCTACCAGGATGAACCCTCCGCGTTGGCAGAGTGAGTTTCATCTGTAGTTTGTGCTTAAGCCGTTTAGTCGACCGGGGACTCTCGTGCGCATTGTTACCTGCAGCCGGTGGCGTAGTAGGCTCGTTCTGGTTGCTGTTTCGACCGTTAGCCTCGCGCTCGAGAACTATCAAGTGCCCTCGAAGTTGCAAACCTGCAGCTTCGTTGAAGTTGGTGGCGAAATGCGTACTCCTCCACCGGCGAACAGCAACCTTCAACGCCTCCCGTAACTCTCGTTCGACTTGATCAACAAACTCAGGTGAGGTATCGCTATACGTGAGCTCTCGACGCTGGACGCTTGGTGGCAAGGAGATGTTCTTCGCAGTGAAGAGTGGTTTCCAGCACTTGGTGTTGCTCTCGATGTCCCAATTGAGCTCGTGCGTGCTACCAGCTGGAGCTCCCGACGCGAAGGTCATCGGCTGCACGTTCGCGAAGACATTTTTGCTCGATACGACCAGCGACACATCACGAAGAGGGCAGTGAGGGTCTGAAACAGCGTATCCGACTCCGGTGCTGGCATTCCAAAGCACGCCTCGCCGAAGTACGTAGACAATGTCACCTTCTGGTACGGCGTGTCCAAGAGCAAGGTAGCTCCTCGAAGTCTTTTGGTCGCTATCGTTTCGACGGTGACGGCGGTCATACCACATGAAATAGTTTGCCAGCAGTACGGCATGCTCCTCGTGGTCCCCCGCGCCCATGTTTAAAAATTCCTGCGTGGTGCTCCAGACGTCCTTATCTCTATCGAAAGCCAGCCAGTCGTCCAGGAACGGTATCAAGCTCACATAGCGCACCAAAGTTGGCAGCGGAGCTGATTGAAGCTCTACAGGTGGTGATTGGGCTCGCAAGAACCGAGGCAGGAACGTGGCTCCATGGCTGAGGTTGCGAACAAAAACATCGTAGTTCCGGCGACGTGCTGCACTCGCTGGAGTGGCGTTTCTTACTTTGTTAACCCAGCGCTGCGCATGCGCGAGAAGCAGTTTGTCTTGCGCATTTGCTGTACTGGAGGTCCAGGCTTCCTTTTCATCATGATCAGGGGTCTGATCAGCCACAGGGAGAACTGGGTCCAGAAGCAGCGTTAGTTTCAAGAAAGTGGCTTCGCGAGCAGCTTGCTTCACACCCAGCCCCTCCGTATCATCGTCGCCATCGTCGTCAAGGTCACTAGCTTCTGGACTTCGTGGGCTAGCTGCCTCTCTTGGGCTCATAGATGTTCGCTTTCGAGTTGGACTGCCAAGTGAGAGGCCTCGTGTATGACGCTGACGAGGTGAACCAGCCTCGCCGTCCGAGGAAGCAACGGAAGGTGGGCCCGACATGGTCTTTGCAAAGCTTGATGTGGCTCCTTGTGTCGCTCCAACATGGAGATTCGCGTAGCCCAAATGTTCAATAGGCATCTGACAGCGTAGTGAGCCTTCCAGGCGACCTGCCCGGTAGAGTGTTGGAAATGGCACTTCAAGGCGTCCCAGGAAACAATTTTCCCGGTGCAGTGCTCGTGTCTGAGCACCGAGACGCTCCTCTCCTTCTTGTCGGTCATCGTCAACTGTCGTTGAAGCCTGACGAGTTACCTGGTCGAAGAGACTAAAGCGGATAGTGTCCTGTGTACTCTCGATACCGCCAGGACTCCAGTCATCTTGTGGAGGGCGAAATGGCAACGCTACCGTTTCCATCCACATCGGATGTGCTCCAACGCCGTGATCACCCTTGCCAACAGTTCCCATGATCGTGGCACACGAAGTCTGACGCGTTTTGCCCTGGAAGCTAATTTGCACAAATACATGGCTCTCGTACTCCAGCGCCACGCCTCCGCGAGGTGTTTCGTCAACTTCTTCACTCTGGTTGTCACTGGAAGACCGTACGGCCATCATTCGCGGACTTTTCTTCGTTCGATGCAGTGTATCACGCCGCCGCCTTCCTGTTGTCTCGATATCTTCGGCTTCGACTGCGCTGCGTGGGGGTTTAATCCTCACCGGCACGTTCGTCGCCTTTTGTACTTGGACATACAACGTACAAGCCGTTGGCCAGTGTGCCGCTGTCTGGGAAGAAGGCGCCGCTGCTGGTACTTTAGCACGTGGTCGCAACCGCCTTCGAGGGGCAAACAATGCTCCAAGAGCGGGTAGTTCAAGCGTCCCTGGGAACAATGGTAGAGGTTTCTCCTGGACAATTGCTGCCAAAGGCTTGGAACGACCTGCTCGCGCGTCCTGATTGCTACTATCTGTATTGTAATTGCTCACAATTTGAGTTTGCCGTACGCGTTCACGGAAGTCCTGAAGCTTCAGTAGCTGTCGCACACGATGACGCTCGACGATAGACGCATCAGCTCGTTCAGCTTCTTCCGACAGCAGGCGACGGTCGAAGGCACGCAATTCGGGTCGTAAAAGGCGAAGCAGTCGCTCGTCGGTCAACAGTTCGTGCTCCAGCACCGGCAATGGCTCATCAAAGACCGCGTGCTGAAGTATCCACCGCGGTGGCTCCACTTTTCCACTATCACGACTCGTAATCGCAGCGCAAAAGCTTGTACCATGGCGAGAAGCGTACTCGCGATCACGAAGTCGTAGCAGGTAATTGCGTTTTGTGAGCCCTCGGCCGCTTCCAGCCAAGGGGCCAGGCACGGCGCTCGTGCGAAATACTTTTCGTCGGCCCAACTCTACTGCCTGCGCTTCGTGTTGCTGCTGCGTGTAGTAAACCTGCAGGCGTCTGACTGCTACATTTTCAGGGTCGTTCGGGTCGAGTGGAAGCTCTTGAGGCTCAACAAGTCGAAGAAAATCTCGCTCACTGCTGAAGCCCGAATCGCAAAGGTACTGTGATAGACGAGTCGAATCGCGCTTTGGGGACTTTCCAATGAGCTGAACAGGAGAAGAAAAGGCTTCGTGGCCACCAGCGATCTCAGGACGCTTTGGAGGAAGATATGCCGTATCATCCAAATGCTGATGAAACATTTGCGAACTACGCGGAGCAATATCTGAGACCCAAGACGCTCGGAGGTGAAGTCGACCCTGTGTGCGTCGACTGGCATGGGCGAATAGTGGAGCGTTGTGGAAAGAGCGATGCCACTGCGTCCGTGCGATTGGCGTCGTGCTGCTGAATTGGTACCATTCGTCACTAGGTGTGAGACTGGCTGCAGGGACCAAGTGATCTGCACCTTTATCTCTCCATCCTTCGAAGAGCGACGAACACGATCTAGATGGAGCGGGCTTTGCCACGTTCTGCCCTGGAACAACCACAGGGACCGCATTCGTGGACAGGAGCTCGTCACGCAGAAGTCTTCGGCGTTCATACACTTCAGCACAGACTGTCGCTGGGAAGAATGGTAAAGTGAAGCACAATTTCTCGGAGAAGTGAACTTCGCCGCGGGACCAGAGCTGAATTTTTGTTGTGCACGCGAACTTCCCATTCACGCGGAGAGCCACGTAGAATCTCCGACTCCAGAATGACACCTCGTTCGGATTGCCTTCTCTACCAATACTTTCAAGCTGTAAAACAGTCTGCAGTGCATGGGCGGATGTGGTTGCAAGTGTAGACAATCGCTGGGAGATTTTGTTAATCACCAGCAGCAGTTTGTCGTCATCGCACTCCTGTGCTTCATTTTGCTGATTGTCCGTGCCCGATTCCACGAGTTCTAAGACTGCGTCAACGCGAGATAGATCAATCGGTTGCGTTCGCTGTCGTCGGTTGACTTGAAGAGAAATTGCGGACCCAGCGCGAGCTCCTGCATCACGCATTTCATTCGCTTTGCCAAGAATTTGCTGGTGAAGTTGACTCAGTGCTTCCAAACCCGTCAACAGTTGGTTGGCTTCCTCGACCACTTGGGTTGCCGACAGATCAATTGTTGCTGATATGCTTGGAGTCGTAGCTTGCGCTAGCTTGCCAGTGCTATGGGAGAAGAACTGATCAAGTCGCTGAAGCGAGAGCTGCCACGGTTGTAGCTGCTGCATTCTACTGTACGCGGTGTACAGAGCTCGCAGTTGAGCAGCGAGACGATCTGCTAGCGCAAAGGTGGGATGATCGTCCAGCACTACTCGGTCGACGAAAACTTCGAGCATGGCAAGACTCGGTGCCTTGTTCGGGTTGTCATGACTTTCTCTCGAGTCATTTGTCGGTTGTGCAGTGGCCGCGCTATCCTCGACAACTGATGAGCTCTCCAAAATTGAGGTTGGGCTCAATTGTGAGGCCGGTAAGAGCAGTTCCTCTACCAGCAGTCCTCTGCTTGGTCGTAGCTTCAATTCGGTTCCAGCGCTGTTCATCTCTTGTGTCTCTTGGGAGGCAGATGCAGATAGTTCCCTGTGAAGTCGCTCTTCAAGCCGATCAAGTGTACTGAGCTCCAAGCGTCCAAATTGCGTTCTTTCCCCATCGACAAACAGCCCTGCCGCTTCTTGCTGCTTGAGCTGCTCCGACCACCTCTTCGCTGCCGGCAAAGAGTTTTGGGGCCGTGGGAACCAGCCTGAATATGGTGTCACAATGATGCCTTCGGTGGACTTCACGCTCGGGGCTGTGGGGTTCTTCGCTAACAATCTCGTAGTCGTGTTGGCAACGTCGTTGTCACTATCGTCTCCAGGATCCTCGTTGACCTTCTTCTCTGGGGACTTGACCTGATCTGGAATCGGTGTCTGCCCCGAGAGCGCACGGAGGAAGCGGTTGTTGGTGTGGGCATCTCTATCCGTCGTGTCGTGCTGCCGTTTGCGTTGCTTTTCAACGTCATTGCGCTTCTTCGCCTCACTGCGTTGGCGAGGGCGGGTCCCTGGAGATTTTGCCTTCTTCTGTCGGGTACCTTCGTCGTTGGAAGCGTCCCGAGGTGATGCAGGGGGTCGTCGACTACGCAGTCGCAGCTCCTTTCGCTTACTCTTCGATCTCTCGCCGTCCGTGTCTTCCTCCATCGCTTCCTTAGGGATACCGGCGACGGATCTTGAAGGGTCGGAGGACAGGTCTCAGATAACGTGGCGCCGCTCGATCCGAAAGTGGCGACATGGCTGCAGCGTCGCGACAGGTGCAAGTGGGCTCCAAGCTGCCGGATCTGGCGGGCGAGTCCCAGGTCGGAGTCGTGCGCGCTCACGACTATCTCGCGGGCACGTGGGGCATCATCTGCTCCTTCCCTCAAGCCCGACACCCGACGTGGCTGTCCGAACTCGGGGCACTGCAAAAGCTGCACGACCAGTTCGAGGACCGCAACGCTCGCGTACTGGCGCTTCACGTGGCGTCGCTGCGGGAGCAGAGCCCGTTCCTGGCCGACGTCAACGAGACTCAACAAGTGAAGCTGGGCTTCCCCGTGCTGGCCGACGAAGACGGCGAGTTGTCGCGGCGTCTGGGCCTTGTGACGGCCGGAGCTCCGAAGCACGCCGCCGACGCGGGGCGTTTGCCGTTCAGCTGCACTCTCGTCCTGGACCTCGACTTGACCGTGCGCATGCTGACGTACTACCCGATGGGCGTGGGCCGCAACTTCTACGAGGTGCTGCGAGCTCTGGACGCCCTTCAACTCAGCACCTTCGAGCAGGTGGTGACGCCCGTGAACTGGAAGGTGAGCGACGACGTCTTCGTCGAGCCCGACGTCACCGCAGACGCCGCCAAGAAGCTCTTCCCACAGGGAACACACGAGATCAAACCGTACGTGAGACTTACAGCGTCTCCGTCCATGGGCAGCGACAGCTAGGCACAACACCAACTACAAAAGTTTCCTTGCAAACATATATGACCCATAGATAATTACGTTGTGCGGGTGTGACTGGTACTGTTTGCTCGTGTCTTCTATCAAAGAGCTGCAGCGGGGTGGCTGTCCTCCTACCGATCCGACTGCGGCCCACGCGGAGGCTGCTGCTGCTGATGCATCTGCTGCTGGAGGAGATGGTCGCTGGGCGACACCGCCGACCGCTGCTGCTGCTGCTGTTGCATCAACTGCAGGTGGTGGTGGAGCGCCTGATGCTGCATCTGCTGCTGGTGAAGCTGCTGGGTTTGGTGCTGCTGGGTTTGGTGCTGCTGGGTTTGATGCTGCTGGTGGTACTCGTGATGCGCTTGGAGCTGTTGGTACTGCTGGTACTGAGCTTGCTGCTGTTGTTGAGCCTGCTGCTGTTGCTGGGCTTGAGCTTGTTGTTGCTGCATCGCACTGTTGTACCGCGCCATGTTCGCAGCCATGTCCAGCGCTTGCTGCCGCGCTTGCTGCGCTTCCTGGAGTGCCCGGGCAGCAGCGGCAGCGGCCGCAGCCGCTCGAGCCGCCTCTTCCTCCGCGCGCTGAGCTCGCCGCAGCAGTTCAGCCTCTTCGAAGCGGATCTGCGGTGCGTAGTTCCACATCTGCTGCTGCTGGGCTCGCGGATCTCCTGACGGGCCCGCGTTGGAGACCACCGAAGAGATGGACGACGCCGAGCCACTACGTGACAGCGCAACAGCCATCTGCGCGGACGTATTGGTGTACGTACTTGTTGCCACTTTCGCGCTTGGACTGGTACCCGCCATCGCGGCTGACATCGTAGACGACGCAGGCATGCCGCTAACCATCGTCGCAATCGACGCGCGCGACGCTGTCCCCGCATTTTCGGCACTGCTTGCATTTGTATCGTAGTAGCGAGCTGCCTGCATCTGTCGCGACATTTGCTGCTGCTGCCGCTGAGACTGGTTGCCGGGGGTTGATGCCCTGCGTTCAGGCGACGGGACATTCAGAAGGCTCGACATCAAGCCCATCCGGTTGTGCGGAGCAGATGCAGACGACCTTCTCGGCAGCAAATGTGCGGTTGGGCTCGGGGCGGAGACTGGAGATCGTGCCAAGTCGGCCGACGCAGGCGGCATCGCGCGCGCATGCTCAATATGGAGTTGCGGCTGTTGTCGCCCCTGTTCTTGCTGGTGCTGTTCAGAACCGCGAGGCGATTCCTGTTGTCGAATTACCATCGAACCGTTGCCTCGAGGAGTCGAGTCATCCCGTGGAGACTCCGACTCGTTCAGAATGGACGAGAACGACATTCGACTGCGAACAGGCTGCACCGGGGGTGGCGCAGGGGGTGCCAGTGCTTCACGTCCTTGGGGAGCGTAATCTTGCACTGTCGTCGTTGCAGTATTAGTTGTGGCATTTTCCGTTTTCATGTCTGCAGAACTAGGTGGTGCAGATTTCCACGCACTCTGTCGCGGCTCTGTCTCTGCTTGCCTGTTAGCATCCATCGACATCGAGTGAGGGGGAACCAGCTGGGGTTGATGTGGGCTGCTTGATGTAACACCTTGCGGAGTCGCATGAACGGTTCCACTTGCTGCGTTGTTCACTATCGCCATACTCATCATCGAACGCTGCGATGCATTGTGGCGTCCCATCTGGCTCGAGACGATCCCGACATTTCCTCTAGCTGAGACCGCACTTCCATCCGTCGAAGCATTGCCACCAGAATCCACTGGCCTGTCGTACTGCTGGGCGTGCGTTGGTGGCAGTTGCACAGCGCCAGTCATCGCTTGCGGGTGCTGAGTTTGCATCTGTGGCATAGATTGATACATGCTACTTGAATGTCCCATCTCCGCGAAGGAAGCTCTCGCTTGCTGCTGCTGCTGTTGAATTGGAAGCTGCATCATTTGAGTGTGCGTCGGAGCTTGAGGATGAGCCTGTAGTCCCATTTGTTGAAGCGCCTGCATCGACAGATGCTGCGGCGGCACTTGGTGCTGTTGCTGCTGCTGGTGTTGCTGTTGCTGGCGCGAAAACTGATAAACCCGCTGTGCATTCGCAGGGCTCACCTGACTTTCGTGGTAAGAACTGTTGTTGTTTTCACTTCCTGCACCTTCCGATGCCGATGCCACCCCCTGCGATTTTTGCTGTTGTTGGAACTGCATGAGCTGCAATTGATGTTGCATATTCAGCAGCTTCAAATAACGCTCCGAGTTGGACGCCGGGCTCATCATTTCACGTGATTGCTGCTGTTGACCCTGGTGAGCCTGCATACCAAACTGGTTGGCTGAAAGCTCGGACAGCACATTCACACCGTGTATCCCAGGCTGAGCTGCACTCAGAGCAGCCTGAAAAGACATGTTCGGATCACTGGTGCTCAAAGTCATCGATCCACTCGGCATTCCCATTGAGAGGCCTCCTGGGAGATCTACCGAGCGTCCCAACTGTCGCAGCGTACCGCTCATTAAGCCAGCGGCAGCAGACCGAGGAGAAACAGCGACGTTACCACTCGCCACTCCGGGCGCCACCACGGCACCCTTACCGCCTCCGCTGGCCGCCGCATTCTCAATCCGACGCTTGAGAATATCTTGCAGATTCAACCTGTTCTTGTAGTTTTGGTAATAGTTCTTGATCTGTGCAGCAGTCTTCGTCGGGATATTCTCCGTAAGTGTTGCCCAGTCCTTACCATATTGCTATTCATAAAAGCATACCAATAGTTAGTATGGTGAGCACTACCTCCAGCTGAAGACAATTATCCATAGCAGGCGGACGTACCGAAAAATACTTCAGGAAATCTGCCTTTTCTCCTTCAGTCCATTTCTGCACAACACGCTTCGCGGGGACTGCCCCATTTGCATTGCTGCTCCCAACTCCAGCATTTGCTGATGGAGACGATGTCCTAGCGTTAGCATGCGGTGTCGTACTTCCGCCTGAACTTTTTTTCCCTGCACCAGCAGCAGGTGCTGTGATCGATACAGTTGCTGCTCCTGTTTTCGTCGAGCTTGACCCCACGCTGATCTTTGGAGACGCGTTGGTAGAATTTGTCTGAGGATGATGATTGTTCCGACGTGCACCAGGAGTATTTCCACCGCTTCGACTCGATTTTTTCCCACTCTGCACCACCTTTTCATCTCCCACAATTGGCATGCGAGGAGTATTACGATTGGTTGACGAGGCACTTAAGGTCGACGAAGAACCCGTAGCGCTTTTCTTCCTGTTGTGTCCACCACTTTTCTCTCCACCTGCATTTCCAACAGACTGGGAGGAAGCTGGTGCTGAAGTGGGAGTTGTTACTGCTGCCAACGCCGCAGCCCCCTCCTGCATTTTCTTTAGCTTTCGTTGCTGCTTCAACTCTTTCTTGGTCATGTGAGCCCCACCATTCTTCGAGTTTGCATGGGACCCTGCTGCGTGGCCCTGCTGTTTACCCTTCGTAGACTCTTGAAGTGCATTAGCGGATAGCCTTCCCGTCACCACACCTGTAACAGATTCAAGCTCCTTGCTAGGAGTTGGATACTTCTTCAGTCGTTCCTCAATAGACAGGGTCGAAACTTTATAACCCGTACTGTACGAGTTATCCGTCAGAAGTGATGCATAATCGACCAAGAACGGTCGCTGCTGTCCTGCAATAAACTGCTCCAGCTGCTGCGTGTACAAGTTAAATTTCACTTCGTCGGAAGTATCTGAATCTCCAGAATTGGCAATGTCGTCGAGCTGTACTCCAGATTCTGACACTGATGGGCGGACACATGGCGCGTGGTCTGATCCAGACACCATGTCCAAGGCAGACTTTCCTCCTGTAGTACCCGTGGCATTTGGGGCGCTAGTGCTCGCGTTACCTCCTCCCTCTGTTTTCGTCACAGATCCACGCAACAGACGCTGAGCACCAGGCGAATTGAGAATGTTGTCAGAAGCTTGGTGAGAACGAAAGTTCGACGGGTGTAGCAGCAACTTTGCGATGTGCTCCGGGAATTGAACGCCAAGGCAAATTGCCGCACAAGCAGACAAATTCCAACAGCTCCAGGTATTCTTTGACCCAGCCCCACGGCGTCGTAATTGCTGCTCTCGCAAGAAAGCCTTGTAGTCAGCCACTTTTTTAGTTCGGTAATAGAAGGTTATCACATCTCCGGTAGTCTTGTTGTTCAAGAAGGATGAGATTCGCGGGAAGTTCTTGGGGAACTGCAAGAACTTATCCATGTATATACACTTTTCCAGGTCATTCCACGGGTTTACCTTCATCTCCGCTTTTTCTTTCAGCTTCCAGTCCACCACTAGCCCATCGGACATGCAACTTTGACCATTAACAAAGCGTGTGAAGTAGCGCTGTTGTCGTTCTGCCGGGGTAATCAGCATGTCTGGGATGACTGTAGATAAGGCATTTTTGAGTCGTTTCTTTCGCACCTCCTGGTCAATGAGAGCCTGGGCCTTCGCTTGTTCAATCTTCTCCAAATCGTTGTTCTCCAAGTCAGCACTAGAATTGTTCGTTAATCGAGATGACGTTCGCACAATTGTACTTTCACCAGCAGCTTCAGCGGCCTTTTCAGCGGCGACTAACTGCTGCACATGAGGACTCTGATGATTGGTATTTGTGGTTCGGATCGGTCCACTTTCACCTAAGCTTTTCAGCTTTTGTTTCTGAAGCTGCTTGAAGCGTAACTTGTCCTGCCGTTTCCGATCTTTCTCCATTTTTTTCACTCCCAGTTTCCACGACTTCTTCAGGTCCACGTATTCCCGCGCAAGCTTCTTCATGTAGTCATGACGTGTACGATTCCGCATCCGCACTTTCAAACGGACTTGGTCGGAAAGCGCTGATCCGCGATCAATATTCTTCTGATAGAACGGGTAGTCACTGGGTTGGTGGTAGATTTTGGTAGTCAATGCACCCTGCTCCATTCGCTTCGGGAGTAGCTCATTAGCAGCGGTCGATTTGCGTAAATTATCCGAGAACACGCCCGCTAGCAGCTCAACGAACCTCGAATCAACAGCTACCTTCACTGGAGGAGTCAAATTGGGCTGATCAGTCAAAGTGGGCTGGTCTGACAGAACATTTGTTGGCGAATTCGGTGGGCCTTCAACTGATCTGGGGCCAGTTGATGGACCTCCCAGTGTGGAGGAGGTATCCGCAGAAGCAGGATCACTCGCTGACATAATGTCCATATCCACTGATGCTGAAGACGACTCCTGATTAACTTCCACATGTACGATCGTTCTCTGCAGCACCTTGATCTGTTTCTTCACGCCCGCAATATCTGAATCCAGAACGTCAATCGTGGACAGAATTTCTTCCTTTGATGGGCTTGAAGGTACTACATCACCTTGCTCGATTGCACCAGCCTCCACCACCTTCGTATCGTCAAACTTTTCGACTTCGGAAGTTGTCATAGCATTCTCGACAGCAGCTGGCTTCAATTGCTTCTCTTGTTCCGGAGTAAACGTCACTTGGTCAGGAGCCCCCACCTCCTTGCTATCAGAAGCACGGGTGATCGCAGATACAGATCCGGCCGCTTCATCTTTGACTATTGGATGCTGATCATCTTGAGCTGCAGAACTCCGCACATTGATTTCACCAGCGTCACCTGCATTGACATCAACAGATCCGTCCCCTCCTTCAGACACCACCCTCGAGGAGTTCTCTATTTCACGCGAGGCATCATCTTTCTGCTGCATCAGACCCTGGCCCCAACCAATACGTGGCCGCTTTGCAGGTTGAGGTGGTGACGGCGCAACGAGCCCTTGGCCCCAGCCCAACCGAGGGCGATGTCGCTTCGTTGGCGTTCCATCTCCGAAAACAGTAGGTGACGAAGTCCCGCGAATTCCACCACTTGGAAGAGGGATGTTCGGTAGTGCTGGCAACTCTTCCCGTGGCTGTGAAGCACGTGCATCGCTTACGCTTCGTCGACTGGGCGAATTAGAAGCGCTCGTCGATGATTCTCTGGCCATTTGAGCTCGTTCAGACATTGGGAACGACCGCTGGGAGTTTCTGTCGAGCATGCTATCCATTGACCCTGCTCGCAGTAGCTCCCTTTTTACCGCATCCTCTCTCCTCAAATCGTCATGGAGTCTTCTTCGTCCATCGACATTGTTTTCGTAAGGCTTCGGAGGAGATGACTTTGCAGAGATGGATGCCGTCGACCGAGAAGTTCTACTACCACTAGCATAAGCCATCGAACCCGCCCCTTGCCGATAATCTGACGACGAGTACGGACCACGTTCCGACAGCGTCGAGAAAGACGCACGACGATCAAGCGCAGGACGTCCGCTTTGCTGAGGCGAGTTCTTCTGGGTCAAAGATGACTCACCACGCTGGTTAAGATAAGCCTCTCGCTTGTCTCCATGCATTGCCTTCTGTGCAAACTCGGAGTCAGCACGGAAAACATTCTTGCCCTCTTCACGAGCACTTCCTTCGCGCCGACAACCGTTTGGCAAACCGAACGACGAAAAAGATGTTGACCTAGGCTTACTGCTGCCGTTGTACACGCCCGATGATGGATCAGTTTTGCTGCGCTCAATTTTGGCCCGCTTCTCTCGTACACTTGGAACCTCTGATGAAGCACTGATTTTCACGGCGTCAGCAGCACGCTTTCCTTCCGGCCTATCCTCCAAGGGGGCACTGCACGAAATGACAGCCTCGCCATCCTTTACTTTAGAACTACTGCCTTGAGCAACCGCGGTTTCAATATTTCCGGAGTTAATACCACTCACCATCTCGCCCTCCTCGACTTCTCTGGTTTCAGCATCACTGTGTTCGGTGGTGGCGAATGCTTTGGTGGTAGTTACCTCGTGGAGAGTAGTGTTCTCGTCGTCGCCATTAACACTTTTCATCTCCACATCCGCAGCTATGTGTTTACCCAAATCCAAATGAACCGGATCCTCCACTTTGCTCGAGCTACCAACTGTATCCATATCAACGTCATCGCCTTGTGTAGCGCAAGAGGCTTCCTTAATACCATGATTTTCTGCTTGCGGCTCTTGCTCACGAAGCTCTTTCGTCTCCGATTGCGCCTGCTCTCGAGCAAAGGGTGGAACGGAAGCTACTGCAGGCAAATCGTTCACCTTGCTGCTGGCGTCCCCTTTGACATCAGGAGAAGTAGGCGCTCGTTCAGTGGCAGATAGTGGCCCTCCCTTGGGTAAGTTCGCTTTATCATCCACCGTGACAGACTCCTCTGAAGGCTTCACCTGGGGTTTATGCCGTAATTCCACTGAAGTTGGTACTTCGTCAACATCGGATGAAGTAAGAACAGGAACGATATCAATTTTCCCACTGTGATCAGTCTCGTCCGTGACTTCGCTTAGCGCTTCCTTCGTACTGCCACCGCCGCCTGTTTCCGTCATTGTTTTGGCTACCGTTTCATCATTTTCTGCCGCGTTAATCGAATCTCCACTTGAATCGTCAACCTGGTTTTCATTAGCAACAGCAACCACGGCATCTTTTGATTCCATAGGATATTCTTCCTTCACAGAGTCATCCGCAACCGGACGAGGGGACCACTCGGCTCTTCGTTTCTTTCCGCCTTCATCAATCTCCATCGATTCTAATCGCGAGTGTGCAGACCCACGCTGCTCTACATCATCCACCGTCTTTCTCGAGGATCCTTCGCTAGCGACCTCCGTTTTGTAAATGGGAAACGTGGCTCCGTAACCATCATCCAAAATCGGCGAGTCTGATTCCTTTCGAGATGGTGCGTAGCTTTCAGCAAGAGGACGAGGTGGCAGCAAGGACGTACTGGAGCCGGGCGCTCGCCTTGTATTCCTATCCGTAGCATTGGTCATGTCCCGGTCAGTACTACCAGTTTCACTCGGCGTGCGCGATTCAACAGACCTCTCGCTGGTCGTAACGTGGCTCTCCTCCGGCTTTTCTTCGCCTTCTTCCGCACTCGCAGACGGCTCGCTGCCTCTGTAATAGTCCGAAGAAAAGCTCGATGTGCGCACGAGCGACGTCGACCTGTTGCCCATGTCTCGCTCTCTCGCCCGTGCACGATACCCTGGCTCATAATCATGTTGCTCTCGTTCGCGCATATGCCGGTCACGGTAACTACCCGCCATGGACGCACTTCCTTCATTGCTGCCTCTGTCTCGACTAATGGACCTGCGATGCGGCATCGGCGCCGTCGTTTTGTAGCGCACCTCCTTCGGATAGAAGCGGTTGCCTCTCTGGTAGGTGGGGTACCGTCCGCCTCCGCGTCCTCCTCCTCTGGGCCACGAATCTCGTTCACGTCCACGCTGTCGGCTGTCAAAGTTGCCTCCACCGCGTCCTCCTCGTCCAGGGACGTACTGTCCAGCTCCAGCGTTGCGTCCACCTCGCTCCCAGTTGGCGAAGGTGCGGTGTCCTCTGGGCGAGAAGGACCTAGAGCGCGAGCGCGAGCGAGAGCGCTGCGGGGACTTGGGGGACCGCGGAGAGTGCGATCTGGAGCGAGATCGAGTTCGCTGCGAGGCTCTGGAGGGCGAGCGCGAGACCGAGCGGCCTCTGGAGCGCGAGAACACGCGCTCTCTCTGGTACGGGGCTCCGGCGCCTCCTGCTGCGTCGTAGCTCGGTTGCTGGCGCTTGAAGTAGCCGCCGCGTCCGCCTCCGTTGGTGCTGTACGGCCGCGGGAGGCGGCTGCGGGGCGGAGAGCCGCCGCGCCACTGCTGGCTCTGGCTGCTGTAGGCCGGGGAGCGGCCCGACTCGAGCGACTGGCGGTCCATGGAGCCGCGGCTGGCGCTGGACGACGCCGACTTGAGCTGGATGATGCGGCCCCGGGGGGCCGGCGCCTCGCCGGGCTCGGGTGACGAGGCTCTGGACGAGTCTTCGGCCATAACTGTCTGCGCTGGGATCTCGCCTTGCCGGCTGCGCGGCTGCTCTCTTCTTGGCTGGGGGCTGGGGCGGCCTTCCTTCTCTCACCTTGCGCGCGCTTGAACAATGGAGGCGGCGCGCCAGATTGTCCGACCGATAGGCTGTTGCGCAGGATGACCGTATGCTGTTGGGAAGGATTGATCCGGCCGTTTTCTACGCAATCACGCGACGCCCCCTGTCGCTCCAGTGCGGCTATTGTCCACCCAGTGGCGCCTCGTCCAATCGCATGGGGCCACGCCACGCCAAAAGGCCGCGAGATCTTGGGACCAACATGGAGCGCGCGCTGGGGGAGCCGGCGCTCGTGCTGTGCGGCGCCTGCATGGACAGCGAGGAGCACGAGCAGCAGTGGCTGCCGCTGCGCAGCGGAGAAGGCGGCGCGCTGCTGGTGCGCGACGTGTGCGTGCGCCCGTGCTGCCCGCGGCTGCAGGTGCGCGGCCACTTGTGCGTCGCCCACGGACTGGAGCTGGAGCGCTCGTGGCAGGGCAACTACAGCGTACGCGCGTGCCACGGCTGCCGCGTCAGCACGCTGCAGCTCTACAGCGAGAAGCGCGACGTCTGGTTCATCCTGGAGGAGGGCGAGCACACCGCCGGCGCGCACGGCGTCGAGCGCCGTGTCAAGACGCCGACTTCCGCCGCGTCGGACGCTTCGGACTCGGTCGTTCGCACCCGCGTGCCGGCTGGGAAGAGGCCGCTCGGGAAGTGGCAGCGGCTCCGACGCAAGTCCAGTCGCTTCGTTAAGCAGCACGTGCAGAAAGAGCAGGCGCTCGCGCACGAGTGGAGCTTGGGCAACCTGTCGCTGGAGAAAAGCAAGCATCTCTGGAGAGACAACCACAAGCGCGTCGAGATGGAGAAAGACCCGGCAGCCTACTACGCGGCCATGAAGCGTCCGGTGAAGGAGACGGCCGATATCAACGCGCGGCCGGAGCCCCAGGAGGTTTTCTGCGCCACGCTGGGGTGCAGACGCTTCGCCAAGACGGGCATCCGATGCCGCTTCCACTCGTCCAAGCCGCTCGTGTTTATTAAGCTTGTCATCGAGGCTGGCTCAGCCAGTGTCTCGGCGAAGTGAAGGCTGTCTGTCGCTGGCAGATGAAAAGATGACGGCCTTCCTGTCCGTTCGCGTGCTGGCCGGTGTCCGCACCATGGTTACTTAAGTTATGACTCGAATTCGAGAGAGAGGCGAGCGCGGCAGGGGCGAGTGGACGCAGGATGATATCAAGATGCACTGGAAGGAAGGAGACATCCACATTGCAGGGAGGGTTGTCCGATGAAGAGCTATAATTTCATTTCTCTTCACTGTTGCTACGAACACGACGACAATTCACAGTGGGCTCCAGTGAGTGGAGTGCACGATCGTCGCGTCTTGGAATGGAAGCTTGGTTCATGGTGATAGGGGGCAAGAATCGACGGATAACAGTTGAAAGTCGCTATGAAAGTGAAAAACATCGACATTGATGTGCCAAACTACATCTACCATTCCGACTTTTTCCACCGACTTTTACAATCTTCTCAATGGTGTGCAGTTCTTCGATACACATGAACAATGACCACCTCAACGGATATGCAGCAGTGACCCCGATAACAACGCTGCGTGTCACCTCTCACGCCGCTCTGGCAGTCAGTCAACGGTGACGACGTTGACGCTCGCGGCGGTTGAAGCCTCCTCCAAACGCATTGTCGCCCCCGAAGCCACCTTGGCCGCCAGCCGCACCTGCAAACCCGTTGTTCCCGAAGTTCCCCATCGCGCCTTGGCCACCGGAGCCACCAAACGCGTTGCCGCCTTGCGCACCGAAGCCCATCTGCTGCCCGAAGCCGCCAGCACCATTT
>JAGDFM010000449.1:0-18922 GCA_019155715.1 Phytophthora pseudosyringae
CCCCAGACAACATGCGTGAGATCCTCTCCATCCACCTCGGCCAGGGCGGCATCCAGGTCGGCAACGCCTGCTGGGAGCTCTACTGCCTCGAGCACGGCATCCAGCCCGACGGACAGATCCCCAGCGACTCGAGCGCCATGGGCGACGACTCGTTCTCCACCTTCTTCTCCGAGACGGGCTCGGGCAAGCACGTGCCGCGCGCCGTGTTCGTGGACCTGGAGCCCACGGTGTGCGACGAGGTGCGCACGGGCGCCTACCGCCAGCTCTACCACCCGGAGCAGATCATCTCCGGCAAGGAGGACGCCGCCAACAACTACGCGCGCGGCCACTACACGATCGGCAAGGAGGTCGTGGACCTGGTGCTGGACCGCGTCCGCAAGCTGGCCGACGCCTGTACGGGTCTGCAGGGCTTCATGGTGTTCAACGCGGTGGGTGGCGGTACCGGCTCGGGGCTCGGTTCGCTGCTGCTCGAGCGCCTGTCGGTCGACTACGGCCGCAAGAGCAAGTTGGGCTTCACCATCTACCCGTCGCCCCTCGTGTCTTCAGCTGTGGTCGAGCCGTACAACTCCGTGCTGTCAACTCACTCGCTCCTGGAGCACACGGATGTGGCCATCATGCTGGACAACGAGGCTATCTACGACATCTGCCGCCGCTCCCTCGACATTGAGCGTCCGTCGTACGCCAACCTGAACCGTCTCATTGCTCAGGTCATCTCGTCGCTGACGACCTCGCTGCGCTTCGACGGATCGCTGAATGTGGATATCACCGAGTTCCAGACGAACCTCGTGCCGTACCCGCGCATCCACTTCATGCTCAGCTCGTACGCGCCGGTCATCTCGGCCGAGAAGGCGTACCACGAGCAGCTGTCGGTGGCTGAGATCACCAACAGCGCGTTCGAGCCGACGTCCATGATGGCCAAGTGCGACCCTCGTCACGGCAAGTACATGGCCACGTGCCTCATGTACCGCGGTGACGTCGTCCCCAAGGACGTGAACGCCGCCGTGGCCACCATCAAGACGAAGCGCACGATCCAGTTCGTGGACTGGTGCCCGACGGGTTTCAAGTGCGGCATCAACTACCAGCCGCCGTCGGTGGTGCCGGGCGGTGACCTGGCTCGTGTGCAGCGTGCCGTGGCCATGATCTCGAACACGAGCGCTATTGCCGAGGTGTTCTCGCGCATCGACCACAAGTTCGACCTGATGTACGCGAAGCGCGCGTTCGTGCACTGGTACGTCGGTGAGGGCATGGAGGAAGGTGAATTCTCGGAGGCTCGCGAGGATCTGGCTGCTCTGGAGAAGGACTACGAAGAGGTGTCGGCCGAGACGGCTGAGGGCGAGGGCGAGGACGAGGCGTTCGGCGAGGAGTATTAACTATTTTTCGGTCCGCAGGCGCACTTGTGAGTTGAACTCCACATAGTTTTGAGTGCGACGACCATGTGAGTGAATAATAAGGCGTGTTCATTCTTTTTTGCAAGCTATTCTGCCCTTTCAAATGCATCATCACTTCAACTTCCTATCTTAGTGTTGATTGGTCTCTTTTTCGGATCAAGCGCCCATTGCATTGGCTAAAACGTTTGGTCCTCAAACGCTATAGAAGTGCAGCAGCTGAGTGGCGGCGAATGCCATTTGGCATTGACACGAGCGCCAGCATGGCGGCGGAACCGGAGCTCGAAGACGCCGCACGCATCGATACCGGCGGTGCAATTGCCAGTCGATTGGTGAAGAAGATCAAGATCTCTCCGGATGCGGCTGACGACGACAGCTCCGCTTGCAGCTCGCGCGCGCGACTGGAACACCCGCTGGGTGTGAAGCCTATCGGTAATTACTTCGAGGACGCCGTGAATGGCGTCGTGGAGTGCCGCGCGTCGGGTCTGGGTCGTCTGGCAATGCTACAGGATAGTCAGCTTCTGTCACTATTGAACTGCCTTTCGGCCACGGACCTGGCGAACCTAGCGGCCTGCAGTCGTGCCGCCTACGTGTACGGCACGCACGACGAGCTCTGGAGAGTGCTGGTGCTCGAGGAGATGGAAGGACACTTCGAGCCCAAGACCACGTGGAAGGCCACGTACCTCAAGTCAAAGCACGGCGACAAGGTGCAGCTGGGAGCCCCTATGCGTGTACAGGGCGTGTACTCCGACCTGCTGTTCCAGTCGTTCTACTGCGCCGCTGCGCCGATTGAAGAGGCCTGGCTCGCGGTGGAGAACATCGAGCGTCGTAGCGCCAAAAGCATGACGGTCGCGGACTTCAAGAGGGACTTTGAAGGCCCGAACGTGCCTGTGATCATCACCGATGCTATTGACAACTGGTCGGCGATGAACAGGTGGACGGATGAGTATCTTGGAGACGTCTGCAAGGGCAAGACATTCTACGCTGGCGGATTTCAGTTCCCTATGGATAAGTATTTCAACTATTGCCGAACTCTGTTGGATGATCAGCCGCTGTTCGTGTTCGACAAGGAGTTTGCGGCGAAGGTGCCCCAGCTGGCGAAGGACTACACGGTGCCCGAGTACTTCCAGGAGGACTACTTTTCGCTTCTCGGCGAGGAGAAGCGACCGGACTACCGCTGGCTCATTATCGGCCCAAAGAAGTCTGGGTCTGGTTTCCACATTGACCCGAACGCTACGAACGCGTGGAACGGCGTTGTCCGAGGCTCTAAGAAGTGGGTCATGTTCCCTCCCGGCCAGGTGCCGCCTGGAATTCATCCGAGCGAGGACGGCAGTGAAGTGTCTGCCCCTGTGTCTCTGATGGAGTGGTTCGTGACCTTTTACAAGGACGTGCATAAGCTGCCCGCCCACCTGAAGCCGCTGGAGGGTATTTGCCGCGCAGGTGAGACTATGTTCGTGCCGCACGGCTGGTGGCACACGGTGCTCAACATCGACGAGAGCGTTGCCATGACGCAGAACTTCGTGAGCTCTGGCAACGTGAAAAGTGTGCTGGAGTTCCTGACTGAGAAGCCGGAGCAGGTGTCCGGCTGCTCGATGGAGCAGCGTCCCAAGCTCGGCGGCATGTTCCGGGAAGTGATGGCCAAAAACGCCCCCGAACTCAATGCCAAGGTGGACAAAGAGCTCAAGGACGAGTACGAGCGCAAGCACCGGAAATCCAAGTGGGAACTGCTCGTCCACGGAGATGAAAACGAAATGGAAACATCCCCCTCCCCATCAAGCGACCCGGCAGCGACAACAGCCAGCAGTGCGAGCACCTTTGGCTTTGGCTTCAACTTCGACTAGCTTACTGCAATAAACTGATCTGTTACGTTTGATACTCTGTTAAGGTTGTAAAATGTTATGGTAGTTAAACCCGATTGGCCAAAATTACACTGCAAGTCGGCGGCATTGACAATTTGACAGACGAGCGCCACACTTAACGTCATACTCAGCGCCGTCCACGAAGCTCGCTCGCCTCGCGGCTTGACTGTATCGACCAGCGAGGACGAAGCCTCAAGACTCAAGCCAGAGGCCTGCAGCAGCCGCCATGGCGTCCGCCGACTGCCTGGACGCCTGGGACGACTGCTTTAACTTCTTCAAAGGCAAAAGTCCGTACCACACCACGAGGCACACCACGCTGTCGCACTTCACGCGGAACCAGCGCGTCGGGTGGAAGCTCATGGGCGCGCTCGGCATGTAAGAAGTCGTCCTGCTGTACGTAAAAGCGTCCTGGGTGGCTAATTGGTGACCCAATCCGTCGCGGAGCAGATTTGTTTGCAGCGTCTTCTTCCAGAGCCTGTGCTTGGCGTGGGAAGGCTACTTCAGCGACGGCCGGGAGAAAACGCCGCCCCTGATGATGTTCGGGCCCATGTCGGCGCTGTACTCCGTCATCGCGATGTGGGTAAGGGGAAATGGAGTGCTGAGAAGGAAAGTTCAGTGTAGGTTTACGAGACCGTTGACAATTGGCAATTGGCTTGCTCTGTGGTTGTTGCTCTGCGTAGATTGCGGCTGTGCATCTGTACCAGCCTACGTTCAATGGGCCTCGCATCTTGCTGCACTACCGACGCCCGTCGGCGTGCTCGTGGGAGATCCTGGACTGGGTCTTCTTTGAGGGCTCCACCACCTCCACCGTCGTGTCCTTCGTTTTCTTCTGGTATGGACCTGTGTTCCATTGTAGTTGCAAGCAAATAGTTTGCAGGTGGCTAATGTTTGTTGTTGTTGTTGCATGTCCTATTGCCGCAACTGCAGGGTGGTGACGCTGCCGTACTCGGACATCTCGCTGCCGGGGCTGCACGTTTTTGGCGCCGTGGCGCAGTTCGTGATCGTGGGCGTGGACTTTTACTTCACGGCGCCGCTGTTCAAGACCAACCACGTGTTCCTAGTGCTCATGTGGCCGGTCTTCTGGGTCTTCGTCCAGTACCTGTGGGTCATCAGCGGACACCAGCCGAGCAACGACCTGTTCAACTTCCACTCGACGGCGTCGCCCGTGTCCACGCTCATGCTGTTCCTGGGCACCGTGGTCGTCTTCTACGTCCTGCTCTGGTACTCGCGCCACCTGCAGCGCGTCTCGGACAAGGCCGCCGAGACCGCCGCCGACACGGGGGGCATGGACTCGGACGAGAGCTCCAGCATCCTGACCCCGACCGGGTGCGAGAACCCCAGCACGGTCCCGTTCGAGCTGGTCGTGGAGTCCTCGGCGGACAACCGCTCGCTCTACGACTCGAAATCCTTCCGCGATGCCGCCGATCTCCACAAGCCGCTGCCCAGATGAGTTCCTAGATGTATCCATTCGTAAAGTATTATCCAGTTCAGCGAATCTGGTTCCCTTACATGTGTATTGCCATAAGACTGCCATAAGCCGCGAAAGAAACCCGGAAATCTGGCAATGGGACGAAAAGCCGGTGCCGTCATTCCCGCACTTCCGTCTTAAGTACGGCAAAATAAATGAGGAAATGCCGACAGTTTTCAAAGCGGCGTGTTGGCAGACAAGGGCCGATCCGCTCTTTGTGATGGTCAACGGCATGGTGCGCGAGGTGGACCGCGCGATCGGAGCGCTGTCCACGCTGGTGCTGGGCGTGGGGCTGCTCGTGGTGCGTGCGGATCTGCGGATCCATTTTTCGCTGGAGGAAAAAATCCTCACCAACTGTTTCATTTTTTTTTTTTATGACACAAATTTGCGCAGCTCCGCGAGTTTTATCGTAGTGTGCGGGACAACCAGGGCAAGTGGGAGCGCTGCGACCTGGACGGCGGCGGCAAGGACGTCTACTACCAGTGCGTGGGGCCATTGGACTTGACTGGTCGACGACGTCCCCGATGCTGGTGGCTGACGACTGGGGACTGTGCGTTTTATTCTCCCTCGACGTGACTTTAGGAAGAAGTACGGGATGCCCAAGCTGCCGTTGTTCCAGCACCGAGGAGCCTGCGACTGCGGGTCGCTGAGGTGGGGGGAGCAAGACGCTCTTGCTGGTCCATGGGGGAGAAGATACTTAGATTTTGGTGGTGCTATGGACAGATTTATGGTGCTGGCGCCCAAGCGAGTGGAGGCGTTCGACGACAGCAACACGTTCTCGTGCAAGAAGGGCCGGTTCCCTTTCCTGGTGAGTAGGAGGCTACAGTTGGGGGGGCGTTTGATGGGGACGGAGATGATATTGACACATTGGTGGCGATCGTTTCTGCGGGTCGCAGGTTATCCCGACGTCCTGCTTCGAGATGCTGGAGTCGTCGGACGTGTCGCTGTATGAGAGCCAAACCACGTCGTGTCAGCACGTCTTCTGCGCGAAATGCGGTAGGTTTTGCTTTGGCAAGAGTTGGACGTGCTGCAACTCGGACGAGAAGATGGCTACTCTTTCAGAAACTGATCTTTGTGATGTTGCTTGGATGCTGGACGACAGGTATTCACATCTTCCAGTTCGACCACACACAGCCAGACTCCGTTGCAGTCAATGTGTACTGCGTGGAGGACGAGAACTTTGAGGATATGAAGGTGCGCTGCGCGTAGTATTGGCTGCTTGGCCTGGCTTCTTGCTGGAGATACTTTTTGGATTTGGCTGACTCAAGTTGATGCGGTACTCACCTTTCTGCACTTATCGACTGAACGTACTGCAGATCGTATTTATTCCAAAAGGCTCGCGCCCGCTGTTCGGCCGGGCCAACCGACTGCCCTTGTCGTCGGAGCAGCCCTACCGACGCCCCCTGCAGTCCCAGGGCTTCGAAACTGTCCGAGAAGACAGCGAAGAGTCAACCATGTACGTTGTGCTGGCATGGATGAATCGTTGGGCCTGCAAGTCTAAACGTTGCTGACTCAAAACATGTTCATCGCTACAGTGCGTTCCAGAAACAGTTGATGATGTGGGCGCGCATGGATAATCACGAGAAGTACCGGGAGCCGCTCTCGGACGATACGCAGTCTTCCACCAGCTCCACCAGCCAGAATGGACGCTTTTCGGTGCGCTGCATCGTGGACATGTGAACTTTGTGAATGTACTGACGGTGTGCTACTTTCTTCTTTTTCTCGCAGTTCGCATCGTCAGAAGACTCGACGACCGTGACAAAAGACCAGCTAGAGTTTTATCTCAAGGTTCGTAGTGCTTCCTTTATGAGAAAGCGTGAGTGCGGCTGACAGTGGGTGTGATGGATGACCAGCGCCATTTGGACGATTCCCCGCAAGAATTCCGCGTGTAGTTGCTAAACTTTCCAAGCCGGCCCAGTGCCGCTGACGAGTCGCCAAGATATACCGTAGTTCCCCAGTTCCGGCCTCGACTGCCGCTGCGCTTGAAGCAGTGGCAGCGGGCGGGTTTTGCAGTTAGTTTGCGAGCATTTAGGTCTCCATCCCTCTAGGTAAAAAATATGTAAAAAATAGTACAGCCGAAACTGACTCAAATCGCAAAATTGGGTCGCGTGTTAAAACGTGGGGCTATTTTTCACTTCTGGCCGAACATGGCGGCGCGGGACCGGAAGCACCTGCAGCCGAACTTCTACGAGGTGCTGGGCGTGGAGCGCTCCGCCTCGACCGACGACATCAAGGCGGCCTACCGCAGACTCGGTGCGTGCTGTTGCTCCCGTGCCAAAAACCCCCACTGGCCGCTCCCCCTGACCTACTTGACACATTGACACAGTGCTCGAGCACCACCCGGACCGCTACCACGCCAAGACCAGAGGCTCCACGCGACGGAAGGATGGCGATGTAATACCGTCATTTATAGTATACTATTCACGGCGATGCGTAGTAATCTGACGACGGTACTACTTCCTCTGCAGGACGCGGAGATTCTGCGCATTAATGCCGCCTACGACCTGCTGAGCGACGACACGGCGCGCGTCAAGTACGACATGGACATGTTCGGCGTCTCGGCAGCCCCCAACCATCATGACCGAGTGGTGGTGGGCGCGGGCAGCTACAAACCCATGAGTTCCGAGGACGTTCACGAGATGTTCGGGGGTCTCAACGAGTACGAACGCTTCACCACGGCGCAGTACCACAGACAGCGATCGCACATCGCCCCCGCTGCCATTGGACGGAGAGCGACGAACCTCGCGGAGAGGAAGAAATTCCGAGCTGCCCAGTCGAAGTTGCCGACGCAGGGCACAACGTTGATGTGGCTCGCTTTTCCCATCGCGTTGGTGGCGCTGTGGGGGGTCAACTTGAGCAGCGTCAAGAACCAATCCAAGAAGCGCTGATTTCGTGTTGTACTCACCACAGGGGGACGAGCAATAGAAGATCTAGAGTGGACCTCGACCGATGAGCTGCATTGTTACTATGCTCGGATGTTGACAGAGTCAGAAGATGTTGAGCGTTTTGGAAACTGCAGAGTAGCCTAGGTACGCATGCAGTTGCTGGAACGACACGCTATCCAGGTGCAGCTATCGGTACCCTATATCTGCCTCGACGTTTGTCCTTATCCTATTTGGTGTACGACGCCCGCTTCGACTGTGAACTTTTCATAACCACAATTCCATCACATGGTGAAGTTGCAGTTTTGAAGGCATTCCGTGCATTTGGAGCAGAGCGCCTGCCAACATGACGATGAGGTAGCGTTTTGACTGCATGGTACCGCTGATCGCGATCTCAAATTTTGTAAAGATGCCGACATACTGCAAACGAATGAGCAACGAGGACGCGTGCATGATATGTTTGGGGGATTGAACGAGTACGAGCGCTTCAATACTACGGACAACGCTCCCATCTCACGCCATTCGTAAGCCGACGATGACATGGTTTGCGTTTTCTGTGGTGTTGATTGCGCAAAGGCACTGACGAACTTGAGCATTCAGACTTCAGACGACATAGTTTTCCTAACGTCTGCCATCGAGCGATTTGAAATGGTAATCATCCAGGGTCATCGCTTTATCTTTTATGGACTAGTGGTAGTGGAGCGATGTACTACATGTACGTAGTACACTGCTGCTGTTTCTTGCGGTTAAGCCTCCGCAAGATCGGCCGAGAGATTCAGCAATCGCCGCTGCAAGGCAGCGATTTCGTCGCTAAGTTCATCGGAATCGAGCGCATAGTTTTCATCTGGAAGTGACACCAACGTGCACGTTAGTTCCCCAACATATACAGTCAGCATGCATATAAATGCACGAACCGTATCGTAAGACTTGTCGTTCTTGGGCTGTAAGTCCCCTTCCGTAGAGAATAACCTCTAGTTTCTGCAAATGCCGCTTCAGTCCGGCCAGGTCTCGAGTAAACCCTTCCATCTCCATAGCTCGGCGCTTGTCCAGACTCTGGTACCGACTCCTCAATTTGGTTAAGCGCACTTGCAAGTCCTGGATTCGTTTCGTACACGCCTCTTGCATAGCCGCATACTGTTCCTTCAAAATATGCAGGTCCCGTTCCCGTGAAAGTGTCTGGTTCTTGAACTCCAGCACCGTCTGATTGCCTTCCTCACGAACAATTTCGCGGAGAGCATGGGTCTCTTCTCGTACCTTCTCCGTCAGCTGGGTTTTCTCCGTGACCAGGGTTTCACACTGTTGTTTCGTCTGGAAAATCTCTTCGTGCGCGAGACGTTCTGTCTCTTGAGACTTGTGGCGCAATACCAAGTAATCCTTGGTGGTTTGAGTCAGAACGCGCTTCGTCTTTTCTACCTGCTTCTCAAGCTGTGTGCTCTTCTCCTCAATATGCTGTTGATGCAACAGCATCTTGGCTTTCTCGTCAGCAAAGCCATCCAGCAGGGCCTGTCCAGCGCACCAAGACGTCAAACATGAAGTACGATGAACCTAAGCGCACCTGTCAGAATCACTGACATACCTGAATGCGTGTTTCAGTGAGTTGCTGGTGCGCCTCGAGCTGTTTCTGGAGGTTCTCAATTGTCTTCGTCAACGCCGCCGTTTGTTCGTTCGGCATGTACACTGTCCGCAGCACCTTGTTCGGTGGAATAGATCGAGTGATGTTCTTGAGACTCGGTGCATTGCCTCGCGCCACGCAACCCGACGGGCCTTGCTTCTTTTTCTTCCTCTCCTGCATATCTTCCGAGCCAATGTGCATCGTCGATGGGTATGGGTACGTCGTTGGCGTCGGCGTCCGTCCCGATGGATACGTCGTCCGCGTACCAGGTCGGCAATCTCTGAAGAACGTCACCTGCTCGGTTATAGGTTGGGTGAGTGCCAGTAAATGTTGAACCTTCTGTCGGTCGTCCTGCTCTTGAAGCTTCAGCGTCTTGTTCTCCGCCTGAAGATCAATGAGCTCTGCTTTAGCTTGAAAGAGTGCGGTATTTGCCTTCTTTAGAGACTCCTCCAGATCTAAAATCTGTCCAAAAGGCACGAATCCGTCAGCATTTTGCCCTAAAATCTCGGAATTCCACCAAGTGGTCTCATCACCTCCTCGTCCTTGGTCTTGAGCTCCCACTTGAGTCGGTGTGCTTCTTCCTTGGACACCTGCAACGGCATTTCACCTGTGAGAATCATTTTAACCATTGTTTTCACTTATGTTTTTTTCACTTTTGCCAATGCACCTCGATTTGTGCCAAGTGTGCCAACGTTCGCTCCCGCTCGGTGTGGAATTGTTCGCACCGCTGGCGGTAAAACGCAAGCAGTTCCGTCGCATTCTTGCCTCCTTCCTCCTCCAGCTTCTCTTCGTCCACCGAACTGTGCACGGACGTCGAGAAGCCCCGCCGCGGAGACCCGAAGGACAGCAACGGCTCCTCCTGGTTGACCATGTGTTGGCGGTTAAATGAAATTTGTGCGTCAGGACCAAAATCGGATAAAAGTAAAAGGATATGACTAAAACTAGACTATTTCAGCCTAAAGCTACCGGGAGCTTCAACTTACTCGCTGCTTATCAGGACAAGGCTGTGGTTGCTTCCTCTACGAATTGAACTGAATTGTCTTGTTTATTGGGGAATTAATGGCAAACCAACAAAAAATGCGTCCTATAGGCTCCGTACGATATCTGCACGTAGCTTCTAGTTGAAGTGGGGGCGCGACCACAGTCGCGCGCTTCCTCCAGACGCGCCACTCGTTCGATCCTTCCTTCGGTTCGATCGGCGAGCGTCCTCTCCTCCGTGTCTTCTAATTGAGCGGCTTTCGGGCTTCGCTGCAAATTACAAAAGGTTCTGCATGCGCTGGATGATTCGCAGCAGCTCCGTGGCGCTGGGTCGCACGTCCGGATCCGAGTCGAGACAGCGGTCCGCCAGCTCCTTCACGAGCGTGGGGCACTCGGACGAGAACGTCGGTCGCAGGTTTCGTCTGATCACCATCTGCACGATCTTCATGCCCTGGAGCTTCTTGCCAGAGTTGTCGCGCTTGTCCGAGTACGGCACCGCGTGCGTCTCGAGCTCCGACATGACGATGCCAAACGAGAAGATGTCGGCCTTCTCCGTGTACTTCTTGCCCATCAGCACTTCGGGCGCGGTCCAGTATATTGTGCCCACACCTGCGGTCATCGTGTCCTCCACGGACCGCTCCCGACTAATACCGAAGTCGCTGAGCTTCGCGCGGAACGCGTCGTCCAATAGAATATTCTTCGACTTGAGGTCGCGATGGATCACCTTGGGCGACAGGCCGTGCAAGTATCCGAGCGCGTCGGCCACATCTTCAGCGAGGAAGATCTTGTGGTCGCGCCAGTTGAGCTGGCCCTGTCGGCGCTTGAGGAAGCCGTACAGGTCGCCCTTGGACATGTACTCGGTCACGGCGCACACGTCCTGCATGGAGCTCCACGACACGCCCACGAACTCGACGATCTTCGGGTGCGAGAAGGAGGCCATGAGTTTAATCTCGGCGCCGAAGCACTCGATCTCCTTCTCGTCGTTCTTCTTCTCGTTCAGGATCCGCTTGACGGCCACCTGTCTGTTCTCCAGCTGCGCGAGCCACACCTCGCCGAACGCACCCTTGCTCAGCACGCGCGTGAAGTACAGCGACGAGTACGGGATGCGCATCCTGCCGAGCGTCGGGTCGGCCTGGAACTGCTCGAGCACCTTGTTCGCCACCTCCCTGGACCTATCCGTGATCTCCGAGTCGCGGTTGTTGCCTGAGCCACCGGAGCCCGCGCTCTGCCGCACTTTCTCCGGCGCCACGGGCTCGATATTGCGCACGACCGGGCGGTCATGTCGCCCGTGGCGCTCGTGCTGCTGCGGGCGCGGCCGCTGCTCGGGGTGCTGCGGCTGGTACGGCTGCGGGCGCGAGCCGTTGCGCGGCCGCGGCTGCTGCTGCTGGGCGCTGGACGATCTGCTCGGGCCGCTGGAGGCTCGCGGCTGCGGGTTGGACGGCCGCCGGTCGCGGCGCGGCTCGTTGCCGCAGCTAGGGCGGTTCTCGCGCGCGGGCGTGCCGTGGATGTCGTACGGGTGGTGGTGCGCCAGCGCGGCGTTGTGCGGCTGCACGGACGGCGTGGGGATCGTGATGGTTTCCGGGAAGCTCTCGTGGCCGCGCTTGCGGCGGCTGGCGCACGCGCCGCACGTGAGGAAGGCCACCAAGCCCATGTCCGAGATGCGAGGCCGCTGCCGAAGACCAAATGACGGTGGCTGCCTCGTATTTCGAATTCACGGCCCTAAACGCACTGACTAGTTTTTCGCGTGGGAGAGCGCGATACAGTTTGTTCGCGCTACAGTGGTCTGCCTCGATACAGATAAATGATTTAGGTGTAGGATTTTACGAGTAATGATTTATCACAGGTCCGTCTACTTAATGAAGAAAAGACTTACAGATAAAGTTTAGAAGGGTATACTAGGTGCTCATTATTGAGGCAGATCACCAGGTCATGGCGATTTGGCTAAAGCACATGATGCGTGGTAACGGCGTCGCCGGTGTAGGTGCCGTGGGGCGCTAGTCGTAATGCGAAGGGCGCTCACATGACGCGCAAAATGGCGGCGCCTTGCTGTCGCAGAGCCACAGGGTTCTGCCATGGCGCAAAATTTGCTGGCGGTGCCACTCTGGGGGAATTGGCGCGTTTTCGGGGTGATCGGTGGCGGTCCCAACTTGATACTGCCCACAAGGAGCTGTCAGGGCTTAAGCCCCCGTTCGTGGTCGAGCCGAGCCTGTCGATGTCTGCTTCAGCTCCGCTCTATGTAGGCGAGTGTGTGGTGTCCTAGTCCGTCTAGCCAAATGGCTGCTTAGGGGATGGCAAAGACACCTTGCGAGCGTCGCAGCTTTGGCCCCGTCGACGGAGCTCACTGTGCTGCCATCCGGTGTTAGCTTCCGAACGTCTCGCAGAGTTACGTAAGCGAACACCGTGGTGAGGACGCGCTTCGAAAGCAAGTCGATAATATACAGTACGTAACTTGCCATACGGACGGGGAGGCCAACCCGCTCGAGGATCGACTGGAGCATCTGCTGGAAGCGAAGACATCAAGGCGGCGAGATCGGCTCGCGACTGCACGCTATAATACTGCCCAGCGAAGACGTGCTTTGTTTGGCTCATCCGAGCTGGACAGGCTCGCTTTCGAGCTTCAGCATGTAGGTGTATGCACAACGAGCGATACGCTATCGGGAAAGTTTACGCTCGAACGTAGCGGCTCAGCAACATTGAAAGCAACATCTTCGTTTGAACCTGATTCTGTGTATTATCTGCAAAAAAACTTAAATACCCGTAGGCGAGCCAGGGCCCAATACCGAATCTAATCGATGCCCTTCCTCGCTCTTCGCGCTTCCTCTTCCCAACGCTTCTACTGCAAATCCTCCTGGATGTCGCGTAGAATGTCGAGCAGCTCGGGCGCATCCGGTCGTACGTCCGGGTCGGCGTCCAAGCAGCGCTCGGCGAGCGCCTTGACCTGCTCCGGGCAGTCCTCCTGGAAAGACGGCCGCAGCGCCATGCGAATGACCATCTGGATGATCTTCATGCCCTGGAGCTTCTTGCCGGAGTTGTCGCGCTTGTCCGAGTACGGCACCTCGCATGTATCCATCTCCGACATGACGATGCCGAACGAGTAAATGTCCGCCTTCTCCGTGTACTTCTTGCCCATGAGCACCTCAGGGGCCGTCCAGTAGATGG
Organism: Phytophthora pseudosyringae; assembly: GCA_019155715.1. Lineage (NCBI taxonomy): Eukaryota > Oomycota > Peronosporomycetes > Peronosporales > Peronosporaceae > Phytophthora > Phytophthora pseudosyringae. Next base: position 13,344 of record JAGDFM010000449.1, read on the forward strand.
TGCCGACGCCTGCTGTCATGGTCTCCTCTACGGAGCGCTTCCGGCTGATACCAAAGTCACTCAGCTTGGCACGATACTTGTTGTCCAGCAGGATGTTCTTCGACTTGAGGTCGCGGTGAATAACCTTCGGGTTCAGCGAGTGGAGATACACCAGCGCCTCCGCGATGTCCTCAGCCAGCCACAGCTTGTGGTCAGGCCAGTTGAGCTTGCCCTTGCGGCGCTCCAGGTAGCCGTACAGGTCGCCCTTGGCCATGAACTCGGTCACTGCGCACAGGTCCTGCTTGTCGCTCCACGACACGCCGATAAAGCCCACAATCTTCGGGTGCTTCAACAGGGCCATGAGCTTGATCTCGGCGCCGAAACACTCGATCTCCTTCACATCGTGCTTCTTCTCATCCAGGATCTTCTTGACCGCCACCTGAGTGTTTTCCAGCTGGGCCAGCCACACCTCTCCGAAGGCGCCCTTGGAGATAGCGCGGGTGAAGTAGAGCGAGTCGTACGGGATCCAGCTCTCCTCGAACTCCGAGTCCTCTTCCAGCTCCGCCATCACTTTCTCCGCTGCCTCCTGGGTGCGCTCGATCACGGCCGGGTCCGTCTGTCTCATGTGCACCCCCTCGACGCTGGACTGCATGGACGACGCTTGGCTCTGCTGCAGCTCCATCATCGAAAGGCCGGGGCCCTGGTCGTCGTGCGGCTCCAGCATGGGGACCTCAGGAGGGGGCGGGGGCGGGAACGATTGCTGCGGCTGATACTGGCTCTGGTACTGCGACTGCTGCTGCGGCTGGTACTGCGACCGCTGCTGGTACTGCGACTGCTGCTGGTACTGCGACTGCTGCTGCGGCTGCTGGTACTGCGACTGTTGCTGCTGCTGGCGCGTGTAGGTCGGAGCTCCATTGGCCGGCCACTGAGGGGGGCGCTCTACCCTCTGCTGCTGCGAAGCCTGGTACGGGTGGGGCGCCTTCTTGCCCTTGCTCTTGCCCTTGGAGTTGCTGCTGTAGCCCGTGGAGTCCATGCGGCGCTCGTAGACCGTGTTGGCGTGCGAGGTGCCGCGGCTGATGCCGGAGCGCGCCGTGGTCGACGGGAGGCCGTAGCCGCGCACGTCCTCGCGCTTGCGGTTCTGCTTGCGCTTCCACACGAAGAAGGCCACGATGCCGAAGAGCGCCACGATCACGGCGATGACGATGTAGATGATGGTGGAGCCCGAGCTCGGGTTCGTGGACTCCGGGTCCGCCGCCGCGACCGAGACGACGGCCAGGGGGAGGGCGGGGAGCACGAGGCGCCCCACGCTGCGACGGGGCGGGAACACCTTCATCGCTCGACAGTGCCGGGCTTCCCTGCGTGTAGCGAGCGTATCGGGTCCGCTCTGCCGGCCGATTGAGGAATGGGAACGCCCAGCGTGCAGAATCCACCGAAGTGGAGTGGAGGTCCGCGGTTAGGGGAGCGCGTGACTCGGATTCAGTATGTCGAGCCCGCTCTCTTTGGCGGCAAAGCGTGTGAGCATTGTCGCCAACATCTGTGCGAGCGGTACACGGACTGGCACGTCGTGCGTCGTGTGGAAGGGCTCAAGTGTCCGTGCGCACGCGTCGCTCAGTACTACCGAGCGAAGTATCCATGTACAGTACAGTGATGTCACAAGGCGTTGCTGCGCTTGCTGCGAGTGTACCGTGAGGCGACAGAGCATGAGCTCTGCTGTACGAGTCCTCAAGGAATTGGCCGGCGTATGGTACAGCATCCGAGACCGCCGTCATCAGGCCGATGGTCTTCTCAGTCCTGTCGAAGCACTTCGTTGCCAAACAGTGTCTGGTGCTTAAACGAGAGTCAGTTTGCCGGATTGCGGCGGCCTGGTAAGTTACGTCCCCGTGCTGCTTGCGAAGGATGAGTCAAGGCGAGATGTGCTGCCTCGGCCTTGGGCCCCAGTCATGCCGAGGCGCTCCGCGTTGACAGACGTTGCCGTGCCCTAGGTCAAATGACCGCGCCACTCCAATCCGTATGATACCACTCGGCAAGCAGAGCTTTGGCTCGGACTTGCTTGTCGGGCGTGACGTAGGTTGATGCAGGCAACTGATGGCCGAAGTGCAGCAGCATTTCGGACCGACATGCGTATCATTGCATCACGACTGCAGTTGTACATACAGTACACCTAAAGATTCGAGGTGATGCAACCAGACAGAAACCTTGCAGGGAAACTCGCTTCGGTTGCTTTTCGAATGGTCTCGGTGGCGTTTTAGCAAAAACTTTTGCATCGCTTGCACGTCGCCGCCCCAACTAGCGAAAACGAAAAGGTGAATGACCCACAGCTTCAAAACTTCATGACGTCCGGCATTGGGGTGCACTCGCTCGAAACAGGCGTCCATGGCAAGTTGGTCATCGTCGCAGCTCCTGGCAAATCGGGGTCCCGGTTTGTGGAGACCAAGTGGCAATAGTAGCCCCCTCGATAAACTCAACCTTGGGAGGTTGCTGTATCGTTGGCAGTGGACAGCTTTGTCGATCTCGGACCACCTTTGATGGTCGCAACGATTAGCTCTGGCACTCTTCGTTGTACTGCAGCATGTTTCGCACAAGTTGGCGTCGAAGTTGAAGCGAGTGTACCCTCACGTAACTTCCATGTGGTCCACACCTAGTTACCACCGGCGAGGGGTACGCTTATTCCGGGCACAAGGTCTCCCCCAAAGGTGGAGAGCTATTCCCAGCGGCCCAGGTCGCCTCTTGCCGCGTCGACGTCGAGAGCTTCCGCTCCGCAGCTGCGACCATGGAGGGCGGCATCTGGGCCTTCTACTACCTGCAGGGCGAGGACGGCGAGGACCGCGCGCACCCGAACGCCTTCCGGCTGGCGAGCGTCTCCCCGGGCGCCGACGTGACGCTCGCCGACGTGCTGCGCAGCTTCCCGCTGCGCAATCCGGCCGCCTTCCACTTCCGCTTCCGGCTCAACAGCAGCAAGGGCAGCACCTTCTACTGGCTGGACGTGACGCAGCCCACGCAGAAGGTGCCGCTGGCTGGCGGCCGAGTCATCTGCAAGCTGCTGCGTCTGGAGCGGCCCCAGAAGCCCGGCCTCGTCTTCCGACGCCGGCCCGTGCTCAAGTGGGCGAGCGGCAGTCAGCCGCCCAAGCGTATGGGGAGCTCCAGTGGCCTGAGCGACAGCTCCAGCAGTGTGCAGTCGGCCAAGGCCGTGCAGCCGGTGGGCGAGGGCAGCAGCTTCCATCGGTCGTCGTCCTCGCCCGCTTTCGAGCAGGGCCGACCGACCAAGTACTCGGATCGGGCACCGGGCAGCGGCAGTGGAGCGGAGTCGAGGCATAGCAATTCGTCCAGCCGCGCGTCGTCGACCTCTGGAGACAAGAAGTCCGTCTCGCGGACGGGATCGGGGTCCAAGACGACGGCTCCAGCGGCTCAAGGCAACCTGGAAGATTTCCTGTCGGGCGGCCAGCAATCGCCCGGTGGTGGCCCTGCGGCTGCTCCGGCGCCGTCACCGCCCAAGAAGGATGTGAACCTCATGAGTGACAGCGGTTGGAACGATGCGCCTGCCGCGCCTGCGCAACCCGCCAGCTCTACCTCCGACTTCCTGAACTCGATGGACCCGCTGGCTGCTCGTGCGGCACCTGCTGCTCAAGTTTCGCCATCCAAGGCTGTGCAGAGAGATCCGCCCAAGTTCGACGACGACAACGGACAGACGGTGGGTCCCGTGACCATGGCGGAGATGGAGGCACACTCCAAGTCTACGTCGGACGGCTCTAACGTGTACAACCCGAGCCTGGTCGACAAGTCCACGAAGAGTGAGGACGTGCGTCGCGCCATGGAAGAGCGCGAGCGGCAGGTGCAGCGCGACGTGGAGAAGGCACGTGACGACTTGCGGAAACGTGACGAAGCGGTGCGGAACATGTCGGCCATGAAGGATAGCGCCAACGCAGTGCTTGGCCCCAGGTTGAAGGCCTGGGCGGAGGATAATGGCCGCGTGAAGAATATCCGCACGCTGCTGTCCACAATGCACCAGGTCATGTGGGAAGACTGCAAATGGACCGAGCTGAACATGGGCAAGCTCCTCATGCCGAACGATGTGAAGAAACACTATCGCAAGGCCATGATCATCGTGCACCCTGACAAGTCTGGCGGCCGCAATGCTGAACAGTTGCTGATCGCGGAACGCGTTTTCGCAGCCGTCAACACTGCGTGGGAGGAATTCCAGAAGAATCCATGCTAGAAATGGCCGCGCAAGAAGAGCTTGGCGGCTGCAACGAGGAGAGATGGCTGGCTGCAGCTGAGGCATGATACAAGTACACAACAACCCATGAATATCAAATGCACGTTCAGATATATAGGCACGCCAAGCCTGCCGTTCATTGTTCTCATACGTTGATCTGGAGTGAGAGCAGCAGCACGGCTGGCTTAGCAGGCGTAGAGACCGCCATGGCTCTCAAAAACATGGCGCGAACGTCAGCGCTCGACGTCAAGCTGCTGAGGTGTCGCCTCTTCCTTGGCGACTCTCGGTCTTGGATGCAGATGCCTACGTTTTCTTGATCACAGCGTGGTTCCGCCAGTACTCGACCGCCTTCATGTACTCGTCGCGGTCGATGGGCACACCGGAGCCGCCCTGCTCCTTGCCGACAGCATTCCGCATCATGGTAATGGGTTTCATGGGCAGCTCGTACTCCACGTCCTGCGCCTTGATGGACACAATACCCCACGGGGCGTCGCCGTGCGACGGGTCGGCAGGCACGTCCACCGCCTCGTTCTCCTTCATGATCTGCTCCCGGCTGTACAGGATGATGTCCAGGTACTCGGCCACAATGGGGGTCACGCTGTGGCTCGGGAACCAACGGCCGAGGCTGCAGCAACACACACAACAGTTGACAACTCCAATCAGTACCTCTGAACCGCCATACTGAAACGATTCCCAAGCAGCGACGTACACGGGCAGCTCGTATTCCGTACGGGCCTCGTAATCCGACATGATCATGTGGGCGTTGGCCTGCGTGATAGGCGCCATGTTGAGGCGCGCGCCCGTGAAGTTCTTGACGAACAGGTGCTTGCAGAACGGCGCGTAGCTGTCGTGTCATGCCGAGAGCGTCACGTCAGTTTACAGAGAGAGAGAGAGAGATCTCCAGCCCAAAGGTGCAACTTGCAGCGTACCCGTCCACCAGCTGCTTGCCATTGGCCTCGTAGATCTCGTTCACCTTCTTGACGAACTCCTTCCGGTCAAAGTCGAGCTGCGTGCCCGAGTACGTCTTGTCCTCGAACTGGCGCTTGGCGAAGCCGTCTGCAGAGGCCCCAGAAACGTCCGGTCAGTGTCACGATCCCCACTACGCGTCTCCTCACTAGGCTACTGCCGCTCACCCAGCACGATGTCGCCGCGCTCCTGGGGCTGCGCGGCCTCGGCGGCCTGGGCCGCCGCCTGTTCCGTCTTGTTGGTGGCGGCGCCGAGCATGTGGACGAGTCCGCGGGTCTGGAAGCTGCGGGTCGCCGCCGCCGTCGTCCGCAGGCGCGCGAGCAGCATGTTAGCGATCTCTGAACGGCTGGGGGAGGGGGGGGGGGAACGCAGCGGGCAGCCGTGGGGGGGGGGGCGAGGGGGGGTGTGGGGGGTGGGCGGA
>JAGDFM010000449.1:18932-31316 GCA_019155715.1 Phytophthora pseudosyringae
CGCCCCCCCCCCCCCCCCCCCCCCCCCCCCCCCCCCCCCCCCCCCCCCCCCACGCAGCAGGCAGACCTGGGGCTGGCTGCGAGCTGTGGTGTGGGAGGATCTCCGAAAATGAAGTGCGGCAGGTTTTTAACGGGCGCGAGCAGCGGATTGGCCGGAATCCTTGTACGGGTGGCCACTCGAAATGCGGGAGTTCCACAGTGTTCTTTGACGGGGATATGCTGTTTCGGAGGGTTTGAATCAACTTGGACGGGGATTGATGCGCTGTCGTGGCTCGGCTAAGTATTAAATGTGACGCGACAGATTGTCCAGACTCGGCGTTTGTATGTACTTCAACATCGACGTTAACTTAGCTCGGGAGGTTGGCCGGTGTAGCCACTCCGAGCGCGGCTTCGACGAGCCGCGTGAGCCGCTCGAGCTGCTGCTGCTGCTGCCGGAACTGCGCCTCCAGGTGGCGCTGCACGAAGGAAGCACGAAGTAGCACACGGCAATTTCCATCGTTAGTACGGCGTGAACGCCCTCCCAAAACACAACTGAGCGTACCTGTCCTGCCGTGATGCCCTCGACCTTCTGATGCAGCGCCTCCATCCGCAAGGCGGCTGCCAAAGGACTGTTCGCCGGCAAAATGGACCCGGGCGTGTGCGCCGCTGCTGCTCCTGTCCCCGACGCGTACTCCGAGTGGTCGTGCTCCGCGTGGTCGTGCTCCTGCTCGTCGTCGCTAAAGCTGCCCACGAACAGCGGGTTGCTGCCGTTGATCGAGCTGCCGCCGCCCATGGCCATGCTGTACCTCTCGGCCTCCTCCTCGCGCTGCTTCTCCAGCATGACCTCGATGAAGCCGCTCCCCAGCACTGCCCCGGGGATCGTGAACAGCACAATCCCCCACAGCGCCAGCGAGGCGCCGAGCACGCGGCCCAGGCTAGTGATGGGCACGATGTCGCCGTAGCCGAGTGACGTGATCGTCTCGATGGACCACCACACACAGACGCCGAAGCTCGAGAACGCGCTGGGCTGCGCTGAGTGCTCGAGGAAGAAGATCAGCAGCGACGAGGTGAGCACCACCACAGCCGTGAGGTACGTCACCACCAAGAACTCTTCCTTTTTGCGCGCGAAGATCACTCGGAGATTCTTCATCGCGTTGTACATGCGCTCTAGCCGTAGGAACGACACGATGCGCAGCAGTCGCAGACTTCGCAGTGTTAACCCTCCATGATGATGTGCGCTGAGGTGCATGCATGCAGAGGGAGAGATAAATTAGCGCTGCAAGCACAGTCAGCCGAGGTGGAGACACTTCCAATCTGCTCAACGCACTCAAACTGCATGCTGAGCTCCAGGTAGAACGGGACCAACGCCATCAGATCGATGAGCGACAGCGGCCGCGTCATCCATTTTAATCTGCAGCACGGCAAGGTCGTTAGCGAAGCACCGTCAACTGGCACACCCCACGCCGCAGGACTGCAAGCCCACGCACCGTCCTTTGATCGCTCCGTTGCTAAACCGGTCGTCCTCCGTGCACGACCACAGCCGCAGCGCGTACTCAATGGAGAATATGATGGTGGACACCAGCAAGAAAATATCCGTCCAGTCGTTGATCACGGGCGTCGGCCCCGAAGACGACCCGGTCGTGCCAGTGCCCGCATTCTCCAGCACTGCAGAAGACTCGGAGATGGCCACCACCACGTTCAGCAGGATGAGCGTCAGCACGCTCAGCTCCAGCACGTAGGACGCGAGCTGCAGGCCGTAGCGGTGCTGCACGGACGAGCGGAAGCGCAGAACGGTCCAGATGTCTTGGCGCAGCGTCGTGTGGCGCCGGCGGGAAGCGCGGAAGAGGCGCCATCGCGACGGCGACGGCGTGGACAGCAGCGTCGAGTGCTCCGTGTACGATCGGGGCCGCTGCTCGTGCGGCGTCTTCATGCTCGTCGGGTCGTCTGCAGGTCAAGTCAAAGGATGCGGCCTCTGATTTGCCCTGATCTCGTCGCCGGTTCTATGTTTTCCGGATAAACGAGTCAGTGTCCGGAAAATCTGAGGGTTATCAGCCAGATTTTATCAGCCAGATTTTATTAGACTGCTTGGCAGCGTGGAGGTGAGCCCAAGCTGGTTTTGGCCATCACATAGGCTCTAAACAAGGCCTTATACCATTCCAGCGACGAGGTTGATAAGACACAGGATGCAGAGCTTGGAGGCGACAGCAGTCATACTGGCGATGTCAGGCGGGCGACGACGGTCTTGCAGCAGCTTCAACTTGCTCCTTGTGCAACCGCCAGCATTTCTCTCACGCCACGATTGCGTCAAGCATGTGTGCATCCCTCGTGCTGGGCAAGGCGTTGTGGTAGCTCTGCAGATCAGCCTCGAGCGCACTGCTAATAGCAACTTGCTATTAGCAAGTCGGTCTGAAGCTGACTGCCACCCACCGAACTCATTCGCCAGTCGACATGGGCTTAACTGATGCGAGCCATGCACAAGCCGTTCAGTGGGCTCAACTCCAAATCAACCGACATGGTAGCAAATGCTGCAGAGTTAGCTTGGCCTTCAGACTTCGCTTGCGACGCCAGTCGCAATTGAACTTCAGCCTTGATGGGAAATCCGGCTCGACCCCCCCGAGCCACCGTGCTAACTGGCGCGCACGTTGCCTTCTGTCTTAGCACAAGCAGCTCTCCCAAGCCCAGGGAAGCCTCGCCCTCAGTCTCGCAATTGTAAACTATCCGATGGGATACGTCGTACACGGATCACCGCGAATTGTACTTTTGTTGGATACGAGGCCCCGCGAAAGACGATATTCTGCTTGGAGCTATCGGATTGCGCGGGACTGGGACAGAAAACCCGCAGATGAGTGCTGTGTATGATTGGGAGACAACGCCTTCACGATCGCAGAAGCGGAGTCGTCCAGTTCACGTTAGCCTCAGCCCCCCTCAAGCTACAGATCCGTAAGTGGCCGTGCCTGCGGACGGAGGACGCGGATAGCCGCCTCGTCCTCCTGCTGCTAGTTGTCCCCTGCGTCGTATCCTGCGGATCTTGCGACTGACGTGTCGCTTGTTGTCACTGTGCTGCCTCCTTCGCTGTACGTGCGTCACCTCCTACGATCGCTCCAGACCATGTCGATGGCCGCTCGTCTCCGCTACTTCATCAACAGCCCCACGGGACCCAAGACCACGCACTTCTGGGGCCCTGTCGCCAACTGGGGCTTCGTGCTCGCCGTACGTTCGCCTCACTGAGGCTTCCATCGCTCTCTCGCGGAATGAGTGCCCACTGTCTGCTTCGTTCGAGACGGAGGAGGACAGACACCGACCCATTGGTCCATTGACTGACTGGTGGCTGTGATGTTGCTGTATCTGTTAGGCCATGGCTGACATGCAGAAACCCGCTGATGTGATCTCCATCAACATGACGTCGGGTGAGTCCCAATAGAGTCTGGTACAGCTTCATACACGGAGCGCTGTGGACACTAACTGGTGTTGTTGTTCCCGATGCAGCTCTGTCGATCTACAGCTTGATCTTCATGCGGTTTGCGTGGATGGTCAAGCCCCGCAACTACCTGCTGCTGGCGTGCCACGCTTCGAACGAGACGGCGCAGCTCTACCAGCTGCAGCGTGGCGTGCGCTACCAGGCTAGCAAGAAGGCTGCCGAGAAGCAGGCGTAAGCTGCTGCAGCTCTCTATCTCATCCAGTGCAGGACGCCCCACCAGAGCTGTCCGCCACCAAATTCGTCGTCGGCGTTCCGGTTTGACTTTTCCAGCAGGATGTGACACTCTGCTGTCGTGTTCGTGTTTCTGCGTCAACGAGTGCTTCCTGGGCAAGCCTAGACTGCATGCAACCTCCCGGTAGTAGAGAAGATATATTGGCAATAAACAAAATGATACCTTACTCGTCAAGACGACCTGCATCTCTTTTATTTCTTCTCACATGCGGAAGACGCCGAACTTTGTTTCCTGGGGTTTCTCATTGAGTGCAGCGCTGAGACTCAGGCCAAGCACTTTGCGGGTATCCTTGGGGTCGATAATCCCGTCATCCCAGAGGCGCGCCGTCGAATAGTAAGCCGAGCTCTCCTTCTCATACTTGTCGAGAATCGGCTGCTTGAACGCAGCCTCTTCCTCGGCGGACCAGGTCTCCTTACGACGCTCATAGTTGTCGCGCTGCACTTGAGTCAGCACACCCGCAGCCTGCTCGCCACCCATGACGGAAATGCGAGCGTTCGGCCACATGTACAAGAAGCGCGGCGAGAATGCACGACCACACATGCCGTAGTTGCCTGCACCGTAGGAACCGCCAATGATGCACGTGATCTTCGGCACCTTGGCGTTGGAGACGGCCATGACCATCTTAGCGCCGTCCTTAGCGATGCCACCGTGCTCAGCCTTCTTGCCGACCATGAAGCCTGTGATGTTCTGCAAGAACAGAAGAGGGATGCCGCGCTGGCTGCACAGCTCGATGAAGTGCGCCGCTTTCACAGACGACTCGGAGAACAGGATGCCGTTGTTGGCCACAATGCCCACAGGGTTCCCATACAGACGCGCGAAGCCCGTGACGATCGTAGGACCATACTCCTTCTTGAACTCGTCGAAGCGGCTGCCGTCCACAATGCGGGCGATCACCTTCCTCACGTCGAAGGGCTTGCGCGAGTCCGCAGGAATCACGCCACCAAGCTCGTCCGGCGAGTAGATCGGTTCCTCAATGGGCGTTTGCGTGACGGCAGGCTCCTTACGGAGGTTCAGGTTGCTGATGATACGCCGGGTGATGTCCAGCGCATGGGCGTCGTTGTTGGCGTAGTGGTCGGTCACGCCGGACGTGCGGCAGTGCACGTCGGCGCCTCCGAGTTCCTCGGGAGTGATCACTTCCCCCGTCGCAGCCTTTACGAGGGGCGGCCCTCCGAGAAACACCGTGCCGTTGCCCTTCACGATGACGCTCTCGTCCGACATGGCCGGCACGTACGCTCCTCCCGCCGTGCAGCTGCCCATAACCACCGCGATCTGCGGAATGCCCATGGCCGACATGGTGGCCTGGTTGTAGAACTCCCGTCCGAAGTGGTCGCGATCCGGGAAGATGTCGGCTTGCAGCGGCAAGAAGGCGCCGCCCGAGTCCACGAGGTACACGCAAGGCAGCCGGTTCTCCTGCGCGATCTCCTGCGCTCGCAGGTGCTTCTTCACGGTCAAAGGGAAGTAGGTTCCGCCCTTGACCGTGGCGTCGTTGCCCAGGATCATGCACTCCACGCCGCTGACGCGGCCGACGCCCGTGACGATACCGGCGCTGGGCACGTCGCCTCCGTACATGTCGTAGGCGGCCAGCGGCGACAGCTCCAGGAAGGGCGAGCCCGGGTCCAGCAGCGAGTCGATGCGGTCGCGCACGGGCATCTTGTCGCGCGACTCGTGGCGCGCTCTGGCCGCCTCGCCGCCGCCCTGGCGCGCCTTGGCCACGCGCTCGCGCAGCTCGGCCGTGAGCGCGGCCATGTGCGCCTGGGACTCTTGGAACTGCGCCGACTTGGCGTTGAGCGCGCCGTCCAGCACGTTGGAGAAGGAGCCGAGCACGCCCGCCTGCGAGGCGAAGCTGCGGCTGGTGAGCAGGGGCGGCGAGCGGCCCAGGACGCCGCGCAGGGTCCGCAGCATCGTCGCGATGGATTGTGGGGGGAGGCGACAGCGCCTGGTTGAAGTTTGCAGCGGATCTGTACATGTACTCAGATCTGAGTTCGCTCTGCTGCAGATGTACTGATATACGACACTAATCAGCAGTACCAATTGATTTTTCGTCAGCAACTTGCATGTCTACTTTTACTTGCCAGTGGCAAGTTTGCCACCCGACAGCTACATGTACTGCCCGTGAATGCATTTAGACAATGGCCTGCGGACCAGGGGTGCAGCGACAGCAGCAGTTGCGACGGCTAACGGTAACCATGCGGCGCAGCAATGCAGCTTCAAGCAGAACGCAGCGCCTCGTTTTCATTTGTCCCAGGCAGCCTTCTTCGCTCAGCATGCACGAAACCAACTTTCCAACGGCGTCAAACAGGTGCAACTTCAACTACATGTAGCACCGTGTTAAACAGCTGTGACCCACATGGCCGTGAGAGCCCAGCAGGATGTGCGAAGAACACTGAACCTCTGCTCATCAAGACACGCGTCGCGCGCAGCCACTGCACTGGCAAACTACTACACTACATGCATTAGCACTTCACAAACACCCTAGCTAGCTAGCGACCTACTATTTACGACTACTACCTGCTCTTCCCGACGAGAGTTACGCCACCCCTGCCCTGGATTGCCTAACGACGATCCGTCCTGTCCAACCTGTTGTTGCAGTCGCGTCCTGGCGACACGCCCCGCATTATGATACTTCTTCTTCTTGATAAATAAGACTCGCTCTTATCGCGACCTGTATCCCTCTTCCTCACGACTCGTTCGGACGCTCTTCGGCGTCCGCCTGCATGGCCATCGTCACGGCGAGCATCTGGTCTCGCTGGAGCTGCTCAAAATGTTGCATCGCCGCGTACTGGTCGTCACCCGACGCCAGCTCGAGCGCCAGCATCAGGTCTGAGTCGAAGTCCGTCGCGAGCCGGATCCCACCGCGCAGGATGGACGGGAACCCGATGGGCAGCGCCGTCGGGAACAGGTCGGTGTGCACGAACTTGCGCAGCGGCGTCTGCTTCACAGCCATCGCGGCCGAGTACAGTTCCGCCGACCGCTTGATGTCCTCCTGCGTGTGCTCTGACCGGTCGCGCTTGTCCAGGTACTCGTAGATCCGTGCCACCAGGTCTGTCGCGTAGGAGCCCAGGTCCTCCACCTCGTCCGATGTGATCTGCCACAGCTCGTCGCCCTCGGAGCAGTTGAACTTGGCGCGGCAGATCGGGCACGTCTGACTCTGTGTGCTCCAGTGCTGAAAGCAGTTGAGGCAGAAGCTATGTGCGCAGGGCAGCGCGACCTGTTTCTGCTTGTCCATGCAGATCTGACACTCGGTTTCGTCAAAGTCCGTGTCCCCAGTACTGCTCCGTCCGAAACAGTCAATCCCAAAGTTAGCCACACGTTCAGCCCTGGCCGCATGTACTTCAATGCAGCGTCCCAGCGTACCTGGTCGTCTTCTCGGGGAAGCGCACGGTGTGCGCGGCACAGGCCTTGACGTCGGACAGGAAGCAGTAGATGTAGTAGAACTGCGCGACGGTCAGCGTCTTGGCCTGGCCGATGGTCTCGGCGCTCTCGGGCTCGTACGTGCGGTCGCGCGGGATCTCGACGCGGAAGTCGCCCAGGTCGAGCTGCAGCTCCACGGGCCGCCGCATCTTGCGCACCTCGATGGCCACGTTGCCGCGGATGCGCCACACGTACGGCAGCAGCTCGGCCGACATGTTCGGGTCGATCACGATGCGGAACGACAGGTAGCAGTTCCTGGGCGTCGCGCACACCTGGGCCCTGCACAGATGGGAAGAACGAGAATGGGTTAGCTTCTTCTTCCTGGCGTGCGGACTTCAACATGGCGACGTACCACTCGTTGGCGTTTTTCAGGTGAGCGCCGAAGTCCATGAACGTGCCCATGGCCTGGCGGATGCGTTTCTTCATCTTGTCCTCCTGCATGGACGTGGTCTGCCCCATGATCTGTGGATGCGCGCGCTCGATCGCGCTGGGGTCTGCGCGCGACGGAGAAAGTGGCAAAGTGGCTGCATGTTTCCGAGCGGGGAGCTTGTTCTCTCGCCGCTTGTCTTTTCGGCTCGCCGTTTTTCGGAAAATCGGAAATCGCCGTCGTCGCTCCGCGCAGCCATCTGGTTCGATACAAAGCGCAGGCTGCGGGATCTGCGCCCGGATCTTCCGCGGGGAAGCTCCGGCCACATAATCCGCGTTCTGCTTCGTTTTTCAGAGAAAATATGTGTGGCGCCTCGATCAGCGAATAGGGGAGATAACACTCGGCTCTTTCTATTGCCTACGGGCGCGTGCTTCGAGGGCGGCGTGCGCGGCCAGGTTGGCCATGACATCATGGCCGAGCTGCGGGCTATCGCCACCAGGTGGCGCGCTGCCGGCCTCGAAGCAGGCGCTTTTGGCGCGAGAAGTTACATCGCGGTGCACGTGGTACAGCCCTATTAGCCCGTCCCACGCGGCCACGCGCCCCTCGTGCAAATCGGCTCGGCGCGGCGGTGCCTTTGCCCAATGGCCAATGAGCTCGGGCATGACACTGGGCTACACGACGCGGTGCGCCACAACGCCATGACAAAACGCTCGAGTCAACAATAGGGACTTGCATCGCATCGCAGACCGGTTTCAGTGTGAGAAACCTTTCAAGATCCAAGATCCGCACCTAGGAGACGGCGCCGATGGCCAGCGACGACGAGGAGCAGCAGCAGCAGGACGAGGCGCCGGCGAACACGGTGGAGCTGCGCCCGAAGCGCACCACGTCGTTCGCCGCGCGCCGGAAGAAGAAGCCCCCGGTCCGTCTGCATGCGCTCGGCGCCATTTCACACGAGGAGTGACGCGGTGTGCGCCGCCTCCGCCGCTGCCGCTCCATGGGACAAGGCCACTGACGTACGCTGGCTGCGGCTCCGGCCCTGTAGGTGCAGCTTGACCTCGCGACGCGCATCGCGGCGGAGCGCGAGAGGACCAAGTACTGGGCGCGGATCCTGCTGCTGTTCCCGCTCGTGCCCGTGTGCCTGGCGCTCACGACCATCGTCTTCGGCGGCGTGATCATCAACGTGGCCGCGAATGACTGCAACGCCGACCTCATGAGTGCGTGGCTTGCATTTTTAATCGGCTTCGCGCGGTACTGCGCGCTGTCTGTCTGTCCTGCCAGGGCGGACGAAGCGCTGCTCACTAATGATGGGTGATGCTGGCTGGCTCTGTGTGTCCGTTGCTATTGCTGCTGGCGAGCAGGGTTCATGCAGGGCGCGGTGATGCTGAGCCACGTGCTCGTGTGCTTCTACACGTACTGTTGGATGGGGCTGTGGCCGATCAGGAGCCTGCGCACCGTGCGCGTCTTCTACTTCGTGTACGGCGTCGTGTGCGTGGCCTGGTGGGGCCTCTACGGCACGCTGCAGGCCGTCACGGCCACGAGCTCGGGCTTCGAGTCGTGTCTGTCCATGTCCCCGACGCTCTACGTCTTCTCGCAGTACGAGGTGGCCGCGTTCTGGATCGTGTTCATCACGGCGGTGGGCTTCTGTGTCAGTGAGAAGACGGCGCACATGCGGCAGGAGAAGCTGGACCAGTGGACGCACAAGAAGGAGGCCGCCAAGCGCGCCAGGCAGCAGCAGGAGCAAGAGACCCGCGACCGCGTGCTCCAAGATGCACAGGAGGAGGCGCGCAAGCTCGAGGACGAGCAGCGCCAGAAGATCGCGGCCGACCAGCAGCAGCTCTACGGCAGCGACGACGAAGAAGAAGGCGACGAAAACGAGCAAGACCCCGACGGGATCAACGAATACGGCGGTGGCGCTGCTAACGACGACGGCGAAGAGGGCGAGGAGGACGAGGAGGAGGACGTCCCGCTGGCAGGGGAAGCAGTGTAGCCATCCCTGTGCAAAACTGTATCCATGTCAACTTCAATTTGACGTACGGTACCCACGATCCCTTCGATATAGACTACGGGGTAGGGCTCCCCACCACACTGAATATTTTACACTTGAACGAGAGAGAAACAGACCCAGACGGAGAGGCACGCGCAAGTCTCACTCCGGCACGCAGCGGGCGCCATGAGCAGCGCCAACGGGCAGACGATCACAGTGTGCGGCAACGTCTTCCGGTGCGTGGCGCCGCTACAGCTCGACCCCCTCGAAATCGCGGCGTAAACGCCGGCGTTTAGGCTAAACCGTGCTGATTTATGCTCGTATCTGTGCGCAGCCTGGTTGAGACGATCGGCCGCGGCTCCTACGGCACCGTACGGCCACAAAACGGCGTAGTACATAGAGAAGGGGCTGCGATCTAACGCTTGTATGCGGTGGGGTGGACGTCGCAGGTGCACAAGGCCATCAACTTGTCGTCAGGGGCGGCGGTGGCCGTCAAAATGATCGGCAAGGACAAACTGCGGCGGCCGCACGAGCGCCAGAGCATCGAGAAGGAGATCGAGACCATGCGCGTGGCCGTGGAGCAGTTCGAGAACGGCCACCCGCATATCGTGCGTCTGCTGTGCACCAAGGAGTCGCAGCACCACATTTTCATCGTGCAGGTCGGTCATCCGGTGGCAGAAGAGAGAAATAGACTGGGGGATTGTGCTGATGTGGGTGCATTTTGTGCTTCTGCAGGAGTATTGTGCCGGTGGAGATGTAGCCCAGCTGATGAAGGCGAACAACGGGCTGACGGAGGAGCAGGCGAGACTCTATATGTCGCAGCTGGGTGAGTGGCCGAAGACTGAATGAAATATTATTGCTGCCTACGAGGACTTACTGAGACTGTGGTGATTGACATTTTGCAGCGTCGGGGTTGCAGTTTCTCCGCTCGCAGAACGTGGTGCACCGCGACCTGAAGCCGGCCAACTTGCTGCTGTCGTCGCGGAACTTGGCGACGGCGAAACTGAAAATTGGTGAGCTGAACGGGGTTTTCTACTTGAATAAAAAGGTGGTGCATGGGGTAGTTGCTAATGCGTGCGTTTCGGTTGTCGTTTGATGCAGCGGACTTTGGCTTTGCACGCGAGTTGGAGTCCGAGATGATGGCGGAGAGCGTGGTGGGCTCGCCGCTCTACATGGCCCCAGAGCTTCTGGAGTACAAAAGCTACGATGCCAAGGCAGACCTTTGGTCGGTTGGTATCATCCTGTACGAGATGCTCGTGAACGAGCACCCGTTTCTCATAGTTGACAAGGTCCACGCCACCAACCACCTGGCGCTGCGCCGGAATATTTACCGGTACTTTGAGCGCTACGGCCACGTCCAACTTCCGAAGAAGGTCAAGACGTCTCCCGAATGCGAGCAGTTGGTGGAGGCACTGCTGCGGGTAGACCCTCGCAAGCGGATTTCTTTTGAAGATTACTTCCGTGCTCCATTTCTATTGCCGCCGGCTCCGTCGGACGCTGACGCTGCCGCCGACACTGGAAGTTTGGAGAGCTCAGAGACGAAGCAGCCTCTTGTTGCAGAAAAACAACCTGAATATGGTAAGCTGGAACTACTATTGTATTGGACTACTTTGGAGTGTGATAATCGCTGACGTTTTGTTCACAATTGCAGAGGATTGGGCAACCTTTAGCGACGAGTACGTGATGGTGGAGAACGAGTATGAGGATGTGGGTCGCAAGGTTCTTGACGGCCAGGACCTGAATGTGGATCTGGATGACAAGGTAACGATCAGATGAACTAATAAGGTGTGGTCCCGAGATCTTAACACTTCGTTGTTATTGCCAATGGCAACGCAGGCAAAGCACCACACGAAAGAGCATGTACCTGTCGCGGATGCAGGCTCCACTATTGTCGATGGCGGCATTGAAATTAGAGACGTCGTGATCGACACGTCTTCTCCTCGAAACGGGAAAATTGCAGTCGAACCTGTGAAAACACCAATTCCAACTGCGCTCGAAGGAGAGTCCAAAATGCCGGCACGAGAAGTGATCCCGGCGGCTAAGAACGACAATTGGCTAGTCGGTGAGCGCCGCCAGTGGGTAACCGACGACAATCGCATCGAGGAGCTGCTGGGTATTTGCTACAAGAGTTTTTCGTGTGGTAGCGTGGCACTTTTTGTGCCCACACCGTTTGGCGACTACATCGCTTTTCATGAAGGATGTCCGCACTACTATCTGTCGGAGGAATCAATCGCTGCTTCTAAGAAAGACGACAGGTACGTTTGGCATTGTGAGTTGCACCTTGTGACCTCATGTTATAGTGATGTTGGACGCGTAACTCAGTTTTCTTTTGTTACGCCACAGGAACCCTCCGTATGTTCTCGGACACATTGTCTATATCGAAGATCACGAAACAACTGATGTAAGGCTGATGCGCTACATGTCAATAGGAAGCAGGGTGACCCTGCTTCCTATTGAAATAATGCTGCTGAGTTTTACGTTATCTAATATGTACATTCGTTCTTACAGAAATTGAACCCGTATTGCCTCCGCGAAGGAACGAAGTATCACGTAGTGTCTGTCACTCCGTTGGCCACCTCTTCCCACGACGCCAATGGTAGTGTGGGGACGACTGACAGCTCGTCTGCTTCGGATGAGTTACCACTCTCTCAAGTCCTGACAGGTCGTACAGTGGCCAGCGATGTGGAGGAAAATGGCCTGCACGACGTTCTGAGTGAGAATCCTTCTGTTGAGGCTTCGGACAGTCCCGTCGAGCACCAGCGGATATCCTTCCGTAGCTTCCAAATCAGTTCACTGGCGTTGTTTTTCCTGAAGGGAGGAAAGCTGCCGTATGTGGCTTTTAACGAGGGAGCTCCGAACTACTACCTCGCAAACGAGTCGATTCAAGCCGCGATTTTGGATGTGGGCAACGACCGGACGCCGCCCGCGTACATC
>JAGDFM010000045.1:0-19384 GCA_019155715.1 Phytophthora pseudosyringae
CTAACCTCACTATATATCGCAGGTACCTCAAGTACGGCGAGGCCATGGAGCGCGAGATGGAGATCCACTTCGGCAAGCTGCTGGACGAAGGCGCCCACTTCGTCACCTTCGCAGAGGTGCGTCCCCCTAGCGGCCTCGACCTGCTCCAGCGCTCTAACCGTTCCGTGTCTGGTACGCAGTTCCACAGACCCACTACTAAACGCCTGGGCGAGCTCATCGACCAACAAGCGCCCTTCGCCCGACCGAACAAGTTCTGCAAGAAGCTCTAACCACTTCAACATAGTCACTTTATTGCCTTTGTAAAACGATAACCGACTATAATCTATAGGTTCCCTTGTCATTACCAGGTCAAAGGCGTACCTGAAAAATAATTATTTTCTAGTTTTAGGTATGGTACGTCCTGCCGTAAACGAGGTGCATAACTGTACTTTCAAATATGTTTCTGATGAGTGTATCAATGTACCGTCTCATGTAGCCCATGCTGGTCAATGCCATTCGAAGATCGTCTCGCGCGCACTGAAGGGGCCATGGGCTCGATACGTTGGGGCCTTGCGAGCCTGTTGTTGGTCGCCACGTCGGCTTCCAATGCCCAGACGTCCCCCCTGTCGCCGAACATGTTCGACGAGTGGCGAGCAGGGTATCGCGCGAGGGCCGTCGTGCGAGAGGATTCCCTGGCAGACCAGATCGCTCGTTATACACGGGAAGGCCGGTTCCCCCAGGGCGGACGCACTCTGCAGGAGAAAATCGACGAGGCGAATGAGTTTCTGGACCGGGAGCTGGCGATCGAGGGGCAACGAGGCGTTGGTGCCAGCGGAGCCATCGTGTACCAGGACAAGGTGGTGCTGAGCAAGGGGTACGGGCTTCGCAAGGTGAGGGGATCAGGATGCACTTTGCTCTGCGTGGGAGTTGGTGCAAGCGCTTGATGGGGCTTAACGTGTGTCGTGTTCAGTCTGATGACTCGAGCAGTAAGGTCACGACCTCAACATTGTTCCAGATCGGGTCGGTGTCCAAAACCTTCATCGCCTTTGGCATCGCCATCCTTGTGAGTCGCTGTAGCTGCTTAAAACAACTCGACCAGACGCATTCCACTTGTCCAACTAACGATGCCTTACAATGGCTGCAGGTGGAAGAGGGGAAGCTGTCGTGGGATGACCCGGTGAAGACGCATATGCCGTCATTCCGACTGTTCGACAAGTACGCGGAGGAGTTCGCCACGATTGGGGACTTGGGTGCCATGAACTCGGGACTAAGCGACCTTCCTGACGTTGGCCGCTTCTTTGGAGTCTACGCGACGGATGAAGAGCTAGTGGCGGGTCTGGAATTCGTCGAGCCGACGCATACGCTTCGCGGTGGACATGACTACGCCAACGCGAACTTTGCCATCCTGGGGCAGGTCATCCAGAGCGTAACCGGGAAGCCATGGGATGTTTTCCTCAAGGAGCGGATTTGGAAACCCCTAGGAATGACGCGCACTTTCGCCTCAGCTTTCGACGCTCAGGGTGACAACGACAGCAGCTACGGACACTTCGAGTGTGGCGGGGATCGCTTTGGACCATACGATCTCGTCAATGACCCGGAAGCTCAGCTCGCTGGTCAAGGTCAAGGCCACAAAATCGCATCGGGCTCCACGCTTTCGAGCTCGGATGACCTAGCAACGCTGCTGCGGCTTATTCTGAACAAAGGGGCGGTGGATGGGGTCACAATTATGAAGGACTCGGCGTCGGTGACCAAGATGATCACGGGCAAGTACGCCGTCAACAAGGAGTTCGTGGGCGAGTTCTTGCTTGAAGGCCACCAGTATTATCCCGATGGGAACACACTCGCTTCTGGCTATGGCTTCGACTATGTTGGCGTCGGTCAATGGGGTCACGCGTACGTTGACAAGAGTGGCGATACCGCCGTGCACGTCACTCGAACGGGAATTGCTCCCGACGCGCAGCTCGGCGTGATGTTGATGAGCAACACTCAGACACCGGAGGGACATCTGTCGTATCCGCTCGATCACATCCGTTCGTACGTCATGGGCGTGTTTCTCGACGTCCCGAAGGACATTTTGGACTTCGCGTATCGCGAGTGGCGCAAGAACGACACGCTGGGACCGATCCTGGAAGGAGTTCCAGCTTGTGGTCTGTGCTTCTGGAAGAACCCGCCGTACCGTCCTCTTAGCTCTGTGGCAAGGTCGAAGATGCTCGGGACGTACGTGGCTCAATCCTCTGCAAATTACTTTGGCTCGCTCGAAGTTCGGGAGGAAGGAGAGGATCTTGTCTTGGACTACGGAGTGCTTTCAGCCCCTCTGAAGTACTACATCGATGAAGGCAAGTACCGCATATTCGTGTGGAACTCGAAGGCTGCGCCACTTTTGATCCAGGCGACGAAGAGGGATGGCAAGTTTGAACTAGAACTTGGCGTCGTGTTTCGCCAAGAGTAGTTGCTGTAGTTGTCAATGGTTCCTCGAAGCCAATTTACAGTCCTTTGCGTGTGAGTTTCTCGATGAGGAAGTCCAGCGTCTGCTCCAGTAGATCTACAGGACGGGCAGCTACTTGTTTCAGGTCGTGAGTCTCGGCGTCGATACCCGTACAACAACAAGAGTCTCGCTTATTTTCTTTGGGCGACTCGAGTGTGCTGCTTCTTACTAAAGGAGTTCTTAGCACCGTCGTCGACAAACCAGTGCACAACAGCACAAGCACCAGGCCACCAACGGTGATACTTTATCCAAGTGCTCGGGCCTCCGCGGCCAGTCAATTTTGGTAATCATGACGGCGCTGCGCAAGGTGCTGGTGGTGATCGGCACGACGGGCGCGGGCAAGACGAAGCTGTCGCTGGACCTGGCCAAGGCCGTGGGCGGCGAGATCGTCAACTCGGACGCCATGCAGATGTACCGCGGGCTGGACGTGGCCACGGCCAAGATCACGGAGCCCGAGAAGCAGGGCGTGCCGCACCATCTCTTCGACGTGGTGGGCCCGAGCGCGCGCTGCGACGTGCTGGAGTTCAAGCGCCGGGCGCTGCGGGCCATCGACGACATCCTGGCCCGGGGCAAGGTGCCCATCGTGGTGGGCGGCACCATGTACTACACGCAGTCGATCCTCTGGAAGTCGCAGCTGCTGGACGACGTGCCGGTCACGGCCACGGCCCTGGCCGACGGCGGCCAGCAGGGCCAACAGCAGGAGCAGACGTCGCCGGAGGCTCTGTACGCCCGGCTTCAGGCCGTGGACCCGGTGATGGCCGCGCGGCTGCACGTCAACAACGCGCGCAAGGTGCAGCGCAGTCTGCAGGTGTTCGAGCAGACCGGCGTCCCTCATAGCGAGCTGCTGGCCCGGCAGGAGCGGGAGCAGAGGAACGTGGAGAGGTACTTCGATGCCTGCGCCCTGTGGGTGCACGCCAGCAAGCCGGTGCTGAGCGAACGCCTGGCCCAGAGGGTGGACACCATGCTGAGCTCTGGCCTGGTGGAGGAGATCCGCGGCCTGCGTGCTCACGTGAAGGAGAACCCGCCGCGGCTGAACCCGGACGGTGACGGCGACGAGGAAGCGCAGAACTCGGTTGGCATTCTGCAAGCGATTGGGTACAAGGAGTTCCAGCCGTACTTCGACGCGCTGGAGGCGACGAAGGACGGGGACCCCGAGGCGCTGGAGACCATTTTGAACGCGTGCGTGGAGCAGTTGAACGTCGCTACGCGTCAATATGCACGTCGCCAGCTCTCGTGGATTCGGAACAAGTTCGTGACGAAGAGCATCCCGGTCTACCAGGTGGACAGCAGTGACGTCGCGAAATGGGACGCGCTCGTGGCCCAACCTGCCATTGAGATCGCTCACAAGTTCCTGAAGGGCGAGGAGATCACAGCGCACCAGAGTGTGCAGCAGCAGAAGCCCGAGGCTGCTCAAGCTGCGTCGCTGGAGGACAAGTTCCAGAAGAACACATGCACTGCGTGCGATGGGCGTGGATTCACGGGCAAGAAGCAGTGGGCCGAGCACCTGCGCTCAAAAGGACACAAGTACCATCTCAAGCGCATTCAGATTGAGAAGGAGCGAGCCGAGCGCGGTGAACCGCCGATTCCTAACAAGAGGCGCCGCCAAGAGGAAAAGGTCAACAAGGACGACGCAAATCCACGGACAGACACAGAGACGCAGTCGTCAGGGTAGAATCCAAGTGGTAACTTGTTAATGCTCTTTTCTCTATCTATCTGTAGGTGGTTGATCATTGCTTGCGAACTTTTCTGTGGCCCAAGTTCCGCTCAAGCTGCCCACTCAGCACCGAGAATGCACGCTTCTTGTCGGCGTTGGCGACTTCCTCATCCAAACCCTCCTGCTCTGCGTCATCGTCGTTCTTGCTGCTGCCCTTACTTGCGGATACCTTGTTTTTGCGGAGAATTGAGGTGGCCTGCAGCTTGCCAGCCTTCTCTGCTTCGAGTGTGTCCTTGAGCTGCTGAAGAGCTGCTGTGTATCGGGGCACCAACGTCTTCATGTGCTCCTGCTGGAGCGGGTACGGCTTCAGCTTGTTGTTGTCCGCCTTCTTGAGCATGCGCATCATGCCCTTCATCTGGCCCATCTTCACGAGCGTCACAGAGCGACCGTGGCGACCAGCACGAGCCGTACGGCCCACACGATGGATGTAGGTCTTGATGAACGACGGCACGTCGTAGTTGACGACGTTCGCGACATCCTCGATATCCATACCGCGCGCCATCGCGTCGGAACACACCACGGTCTCCACACGTCCAGCCTTGCAGTCCGCCACCAGGGCCGATCTCTGTTTCTGCGAAAGACTACTAGAGAACTCGCGTATACGCTCCGGGTGGGTAGAGTACAATTGGAGCAGCCGCGCGAGACGATGAGTCGAGTTCACACTCGCCGTGAAGACGATGGATAGTGAGCCTGCAAACGCGCTCAGCAGCTCCAGTAGCACCAGCGGCTTGGATCCAGTGTCGCACTCGATCGAGAACTCGTCCAGATTCGTAGGTGTCGAGTACATTTTCGTCGATCCGGAAGCTTCGTCACCGTCTTCGTCTTCATCGTCCGAGTCGCCAGCAGTGCCCTGCTTGGCGTTATCTGCCAGCGGGTCGTCAATGCGGCCAATCTTGGTCAGCTCGGCGTTGCTCATCCCAATAGCGGCCAGCTTGCGCGGGTTGCGCGTAAGCGTAGCAGACAAGAGCACTCTCGTGAGCGGCGTGCGGATGCGACGCCTGTTGATGGAGTCCTGGCGGCGACACGTGACGCCCACGCCGAGGGCCAGGCCTTCCTCGTCCACCTCCTGGCCGTTAAACACACTTGCATAGACCTTGGGGATCCAGTCCTGGTATGACTGGTTCAGCAGCCTGTCGGCCTCGTCGACGATCATGATCTGCAGGTGCTGCAGCGTGAAGCCCGGCGTCTGTTCCAGGTGGTCCACGAGCCGGCCCGGGGTGGCCACCAGGATGTCCACCAGGCTGCGTCCTCCGTCTGTCGTGGAGGACAGCTTGTCACCTGAAACGGCCCCCACCAGAGCACTCTGCTCCGCGGCGAAGTTGCTCTGGCCGATGGCCAGCCCGCACCGGAGCGGCGTGTCCTTGACGAACTGCTGCACCACCTGGTGCACCTGCACGGCCAGGTCGCGACTGGGCAGCACGATGAGCGCGCGCACGCGGCACACGACGCGCGGCAGCAGCCGCTGCACGATGGGCACCACGTACGTGAGCGTCTTGCCGCTGCCCGTGGGCGCCGAGATGCACACGTCCGTCACGCGGTCGCTGTCGCCGGCCAGGATCTTGGGGATGGCCACGGCCTGCACGGGGAAGAACGAGCGGATGTTCAGCGCGGCCAGCGCCGCGCTCACCTCCGGCGCAAGGCCCCACTGCTCGGCCAGCTTGGCCACGCCGTACTTGGCCAGGAAGCGCGCCGTCGCGTCTCCTCCGTCCGCCATCGCCAACTGGTTCAACTACTGGCCAGTAGCACACAACAGCAATACCCAGCTAATAGAGTACTATGTATGCGATTCGCTGTACTATTTGCACGCTACGCAGTGAAAAAATACTATAGTACTGCTGCGCACTATTCGCCAGTCATTCGCTGCGGCTGGCCAGCAGCGCTTCGCGGCCAGAGCGCATCATTCCTCGAGCATGACGTCGCACCACCACCGCTCCGGGCCGCTCAAGCAGAACAACAAGAAGCACAAGACCGGCCGCCATGACTCCAAGACGCTGCTGGCGCGGCGCTCGGGCGGCAAGGTCGAGGGCCGCCGGGCCAGCGTGCGCAGCACCGGCTCGAGCACCGGCAGCATGAGCCTGTCGGGCCAGAAGGCGGCCCGGCTGCAGCGCCAGAAGCACCTGCGCGACAACAAGCGCGAGGACCTGCTGCTGCAGCGCCGCTTCGGGCTGGGCGGCGCGCTCGGCCCACCCAAGATCGTGGCCCTGGTGGCCCTCAGCGACCTGGCCGACCTGGCCGAGGTGCAGCAGAGCATCCTGGAGGGCGCGGCCAGCGTGGAGGAGCCGGCCCGGGACGCCGTCGGCCTCAAGAACTGCACGGTGGGCGTCTTCAGCCAGCACAAGCAGAAGCTGTGCGTCATCGACTGCGGCTGCAACCTGCTCGTGGCCCTGGACGCGGCCAAGGTGGCCGACGTCGTGGTCTTCGTGCTATCCGTGCACAACGGCGCGGACGGCGGCTTGAGCGAGGAAGGCGTCAAGATCGTGTCGGCCGTGAGGGCCCAGGGCCTGCCGACCACGGTGGGCGTCATTCAGGGACTGCAGAAGCACACGGCCAAGGGCCAGGCCGAGCTCAAGAAGCTCGGCAACAAGTTCTTCGCCACCGAGTTCGGCGAGAGCGCCAAGGTGGCGCTGGCCAACGTGCCCGGCCAACTGTCGCGCGTGCTCATCACGCTGTCGCCCAAGGTTATCCATTGGCGCGAGGCGCGCTCGTACATGCTGGCCTCGACGGCCACGTTTGTGCCCGGCACGGAGGCGCAGAACGAGAAGGGGGAACAGGTCGGCGAGCTGCAGGTGAACGGATACTTGCGCGGCAAGCCGCTGTCGGTGAACCAGCTGATCCACGTGACCGACGTGGGCACGTTTCAGCTGAGCCGCATCACCCGTGCGGCTGCGCGTCAGGTGCAGCGCGGGAAGACGGACGCTGACATGAGCTCCAAGCCCCCGGTCGCTCCGACGGCGGCCGGCCAGGATGGGGAACTGGTGCTCGCGACTGCTGACCCTGCGCTGCAGGAGGACCTGCGCTTCGAGGCCGAGTACGACCCATTTGCCTCTGAGCAGACGTGGCCTACGAACGAAGAGATCGCTGACGCTGAAGCGGAGGCCAAGAAGCAGCGTCAGGCCGAGACTGCTGCCAACAAGGGTGCGTCGAGCTACCAGGCTGCGTGGCTGGATGGCGAAGACGAGGAGGAGGAGGCGGAAGAGGTCGGCATGAAGGATGACGACGAAGAGCAGGACTCGGCAGTTAACCAGGACTTCTGCAAGACTGGTGACGGCGACGACGACGACGACATGTTCATGGTGGACGATGACTATGTTGACCAGGCTCAGAAGCGCAAGGACGAAGAGGAGAACATGACGTTCCCCGACGAGGTGGACGTTCCCGCGGAGCAGCCTGCTCGCGTGCGTTTTGCACGATACCGCGGCATGAAGTCGCTGCGCACGAGTGCGTGGGACCCGAAGGAGTCGCTTCCTTCTGACTACGCTCGTCTATTCCAGTTCGCGGACTTTGCCATGGTGCAGCGTCTTGCTCTTGCTCGCGGAAAGGACGCCGAGCGCGCCATGAAGGACCAGCTGCGTCGCAAGTCCAAGACCCAGCAGACTCGCTCTCGTGCTTCGTCGATGGCGATGGAGGACGTGGAGGACTCTGCTTCCGTTGCTTCGTCCTCTCTTGCTAGCGAGGCTCTGCCGGACGAGTTCGGTGAGATGGGTTACGTGCCGTCCGGCATCTTCGTGACCCTGCACCTCAAGGCTGTTCCTGTGGCGAAGCTGCAGGCGCGCATCCAGGCTGGCCCTCTTGTCATGGGCGCCCTGCTGAAGCACGAGAACCGGCTGAGTGTGCTCAACTTTTCAGTGCAACGCGCTTCGTCGTTCGCGGGCGAGACGCTCAAGTCCAAGGACGAGCTGTCTTTCCACTGCGGCTTCCGACGATTCTCGGGCAAGCCCGTTTTCAGTGACCAGAGCTTGAAGAGCGACCAGCACCTCTTCCAGCGATTCCTGCCGCAGAGCGGCTGGAGCGTGGCTACTGTGTACGGCCCCGTGACGTTCCAGCCTGCGTCTCTGCTGCTCTTCAAGCCTGACGGCCAGCTCGTGGCTTCAGGCACGCTGAAGAATGTGAACCCGAACCGTGTCGTGCTCAAGCGTGTGATCGTCACGGGCACGCCGGTGAAGGTGAAGAAGCGCAAGGCTGTGGTTCGGTACATGTTCCACTCGCCGGAGGACATTCGGTGGTTCAGGCCCGTGGAGCTCTCGACCAAGCACGGTCTCACAGGCCACATCAAGGAGTCTCTGGGTACCCACGGTGACCTGAAGGCCGTCTTCAACAAGCCTATCAAGCAGCATGACACCGTGTGCCTCCACCTATATAAGCGCGTCTACCCCAAGTTCCCCACCACGAACCCTCTGTCGAACTAGAACAACGGAGGCAGTAGTTTTGCCCACATGCATCTAATACAAAGCTACGTTTACATCGAGGCAGCAAGCGTTCAAGTTGACAATCTGCATTTGCGTAGATAATTCCTACCTTACTATCCATTTCGAAGGACTACATGTACCACGCAAGACGTCGTCGTTAGGAGCACCACAAGCCCCCCGACACTTACTCACGTCGTCGCTTGGTAGCTGGCGAGTCGGTGGCACCTGCTTCGGTAGTGGCCTCCTCACGTTGACGCGTACGACCCCGACGGTTGTCACCTTCTGTCCAGCACAACATGCTTTCAACGACAAAACTCGCCATGTGCTCGTTCATGCCGAGCCACACGAGCATTCCTCGCAGCAAACGCTTCAAGCGCTCGTCACTATCATCTTCGGATTCCGTGGAATCGCCTCTCGCGTAGACACGGAGTTGCCGAACAACCTCCTGAGCCATCGTGCGCAAGAAAGTCGCGCTGCTCGTACCAAATGCGGCAGCACGGCTAGCTGACGTGGCACGGACGAGGAAGTCCACGAGGTCAGGGATGAACGGCTCCACTACACGCAGCAGCTCGTCCCCCAGCGCAGAACGCCGCTCGACAGACCCAGAAACTTGATCCAGAACGTCAGCGGGCAATGCATGCAAGCGCAACAAACGGTGAAGTTCACGAACGAGGTCCTGTGCCCAGGTACGGATACTTGGTCTGGTCACTCGCGGAACATCAACCCCGCTGAACAACGCAAAACCAATGTGCGCGAGGATGTGGTGAAGGTGGGTGGCATCGCCAGCCATAACCCCATACAGGGTAGAGATCGGCAGTTCACTTGTCAGCCGGCTCACAAAGTCCGCCAGGTTCCATGTCGTAGTCGCATGGCTGCCGCCAAGACCAGCCGCAAGCGAGAACGGGAACACGACCGATGACATGAGCGGCAAACCCATACCAGAGATGGAGATATGGGCCCCTGCCGGGGGCACGGGACCACTGACATTGTTTGGATCTGCATCAGCCCGTCGATTCGGAGCGTCTGACTGGGTACTGGGAGCAGGACTCACTGATCCTGACGCTGGTGGCGCTGCACCTCTAGTCGAATCTGTGAGATCTACTGGGAAGTTGAGTGTCGATCCGGTGGCTGTTCCTGTTGGAGCTGTTACTCCTGCTCCAGTAGAGCGCCTGCTGCCCAGTAAATCAGCGGCGCTGATGCGAGCGACTCGAAACCGTGGTCTGGAGTTGGCTGCACTTCGTGTAGACGATCTTGCAGTGCGCGTTGATCCCTGCATCGCATGAAGTGTCGCTTGCACTCTGTCACGTTCAGTTGTGCCGGCAGTACTTCCTGTGCGAACTCCAGCCTGTATCGCATCCAGTGTAGCCTGAACTCGGTCGCTGGTCGTGCCTCCCGTATTTAGAGCGCTTATACGTCTTGAAAGCGGTTCGCCCAACTGCACCGATTGGCGAACAAACGCATGTCGTGCCATGCGTGTCAGCAAGTCGGTCGATTCCCCGATTGTTTGCAACACCTCAATGGCACGAATCACGTGCCGTGACGATACTGTTGGGTCGGTGGCAGCAGCAGCAGCAGCAGCAGTATTGCTAGCGTTAGGTGTGCTGCCCGTAGCTGACTCGGCTGGTGCTACAGTAGACTCGGATAATGCTGCAGTAGTTTCGGCAGATACTGCAGTCGATTCCGTTGATGTTCCAGTAGCCCCGGCAGATGCTGTGTTAGACTGAACTGATGTTGCCGCAGGCCCAGTGGATGCTGTAGTGGACCCGGCCAAAGTCGCGGCAAGAGTAGCCCCATGAGCCACACCCATGCGGTCGCGTTGAGCAAGTGCAGAAGGCAGTAATCGGAGTCGCGGCCCAAAACGCTGCACGAGCGTTAGCAGCATTTCCACTTGTTGCTGAAGTTCTGTCATGGCCGCGTTGGTATCCCCTTGTGGCAGTGCTGTAAGCTCGGCAGGGAAGTCAAGAGACGCGTCGTCTAGCGTCGCACGGGCCGACTCGAGTTGAAGCCCCGTGCGAGCACGCATAGCAGCCTGCCGCTCCGCGCTTGAGGAGGAAGACCGTCGTGCGTGGCGTAGCCGACTCCCAGAGACCGATCTATCACGATTCCGGTGGTGGTGACGCAGCGCTCTCGCCGTCGCTGCTTCCATCTCAGTAGCAGAGCCATCGCCCAGCGCTTCACCCAAGAAAGTCACATGACGCCGTCCATCCGCCGTCGTTTCTGTAGTCGTTCCTTGCCGTCCACCCGCCGTCATTCCTGTAGTCGTTCCTTGTCCTGCTTCCACGCCAACGCCCCCTTCACTGACCTGCGTGACAAGGTTCGCGATCATCGAGCTGAGGAACGGCATGGTCACGTCTGCTCCTTCCGGCACCGAGATGGTCGCGCCCATGAGCACACGGTTAGGCAGACTGCCCCCACCCGGCCGCCCCATCGTCGGGTCGGGCTCGTCATTGTCTCGCGGCGGCGGTGGCGGCGAGCGAACTCCGCGACGCTGACGCGATCTCAATCTCGAGCGCAGCGACGAGCGCTCGAACTCGTCGAGCCGCGCGTTGAGCGCGTCGATCTCGTTCAGAGTGTTCATCTCTGTAGCTGTGTACTGGTTCGAGGCAGGCGCGCCGCCACCTGCAGAAGGAGCGTCACGGCCAGCGTTCGGGTCTGGGGCCGACGCGGCAGTGGCCGGCGCCTGGCCAACAGCAGCAGCAGCGGCGTCGGCCGGAGGCTGCGCGGCCCGCACCACCAGGTGCAACACGTGGCCGTCCTCCAGTGCGTAAGCGGCCAGCGCCTGGTCGTTCTTGAGCACGCGGCCGCGGTAGATGAGTCTCTGGCGGGCCAGCGTGACGCCCGTCTCGACGGCCACGAGCTCCTTCAGCTGCGGCACGGACGCGGCCGCGCAGACGGTGATCGGGTACGTCCTCTGGTCTAGCGTGCGCACCTTGAGCGACAGCTGCGTGCCCTCTGCGGCCACGGGCGGCTCGGCCGCGGGCTCCGGCACGGCGGACGGCGTGCTCATTGCGGTTCGGCCTTTCTCGACGGCCTTTGGGGGAGTGGCCCGGGGCGTTCCAGGCAGGTTTGGCGCGCGTGGAGCCGGCTGTGGACGCGCAGGAGACTTGTCCTGCGGGATCGAGGGGCGGCGAGAGCGGAGGGGGCCTGGAGAGCACACGCGGGCGCCGCGCACAGGTACCGGGGCGCGACAACGGGCGGGATGAAGTATTGTGGAAGGCGTTCCGTGGCGAGCGCCGTGATTGGCAGATATTGCTTCGGTCCAGAAGTGGCTGTGATTGGCAGATACTCGGGTCTTGCTGGTTTTGCTCCAAGTTCCAAATACATGCGGTATTAAAGCTTTAAAGCACTAAACTCAAGATATAATGTCACGTAGCAGTTAGACGAATCTCGCGTCTCGGACCGCAGCTTGCGTTGCGAGGACCTCAATCAGCAAGCGATCCAGCTTTTGCTCGAGGGATGCCAATCGCCGCGCATCCTGTCGAGTTTCATGGCCGCTAGCACCTTCATTTTCAGGAACAAAGAAGGCCTCGTGGTTGCTGCCACTTCGGACCGAAATGGTTGATGCCTCCCGTTCATCTTGGTCAAGCCTCGCTCGATCCTCGTCCTGTCGCTTTTGCGCGTGGTTGATCGCGCTGCGGTTGATAACGACGCCCTCATGAAGGTATTTGAACGTTGCGCGGATCTGTTCGTCCGTCAGTTTGGCGGCAGGGAAAATCTCCACCAGCGTCTGGGCTGTCAGCTTCGTGGACGACTTCGCTCGCCGCCTGCTAGTCTGGTACTCGAGCTCCATTTTGACTTGCAGCACGTGCAGGAGAAGCGACGAGTTCACTTTGTTGCGCAGGATGACAAATTCCATCGGGAGCTGGCGGATGTTCGCCTTGACCCGCTCAAACACAAGCTGCGCCTCGGCATCGTCGTCGGATGGCTTATAGCTTGCAGTGGAGCAGCGTGCAGGTTTCTTGCCGTGCAGCTTGTCGAAGCAGAAGTCTCTGATTCTCCCGTTCAGCATCAAACTTGCTTCTCCCTTGTAACTCTCCTCGCGCACTACGGTGTACGCGTCAAGAACGATTGCCAGCATCAGATTCAAGAGCACGAGACTCACGACGACCATGAAGCACCAGTAGAAAATGTAGGCAAATTGCAGATCCTTGATGCTGTCGTAGTCGAACGTGCCGAAGAGCATGTTGATGCATGCTTGGGTGGTCAGAAGTCTCGTGGAGAACTCTTCGACATCGGAGCCAAACAGAATGCTCCCAACGCAAACGAAGATCAAAAAGGCGATGATCCACACCACGAAAAAAGCTGCGAATTGGCGCAGGGCGCTTGACATCGTGCGGGTGAAAATGCTCAGCTGCGGATGGAAGCTGAGCTGGAGAAGGGTGTAAAGACCGAGTTGGATGGACACGATCGCGCCAACAAGGGCTAGAACGTACGTCCACGTGGTCATACTGCTCAGCAAATCCACAACAGGAAGCAACGCCTTGAGCATGTCTGCGTCGCTCGCACTTTTGTCAGCGAGCGTCACCAGGTTGGAGCGGAACGCATTCGTGTTCATCTTGCACTCAATCACTGCCCAAATGGCAGCGAAAGCGGGAATGGACCCACCGATGGCACAAAACCGCAGCAGGACACGAAGGAAGCTTCGATACCTGTTGCACCTACTGCCTGAGCGCTTGGAAAGCTTTAAGGCTTCGCGGTGCTCAGCTCCTCGGTCCGTTCCCCAGTAGAAGATAACAAACAGCCAAATGACGTACGTGAACGCATACGCGGCATCCCCCACAGCATTTTTCCACTGGTACGGAGTTCCTCGAGCAGAGTTCGTGGCCGACGTCGGCTTGATGTAGCCGCTCTCGCTAAAGTCCAACTGCAGCGTCGTGACGGAATACGCTTCAAAGTCTCCGTTGTAGGTTGCGATCGTGGCAACCACCTTTCTCGTGTAGTAGTTGACCCCTTTGTCACTGGTTTTCAGCTTCTCGATGGCCTCAGCTGCCTCAGTAGTGTTCAGGTTGATACTCAATAACGTTCGCTCGAGTGTTGTGTTGTCTTCATCTGAGCAGTTCGGATACAACTCGGTGACAACGTCATTGGTGTTGCAGCTTTCCGCAGCTTTGCGTGTCACGTCGAGGATGACACCACCCAGCACTTTGTTCAGCGTAGCCACTCGTCCTCGTTGGTAGTCCGGCAGCAGGTCTCTGTTGGCGTCTTCGGTGATGAAAACTGATGGTACCAACGTGTCGGTGAGCCAGGCGTAAACGTCGTCGACGCTCCCAATGCTGTCGAACTGCATTGGCGTGTCATCCGTGACGATGTTCTCACCGTTCGTCGCCAAAGCATTCGACACGGCCAGCACCTGGTCCCACTGCAACGTCGTTCGAGGACGTCTGGATAACGCAACGGCCGCGATGCAGCAGAAAACGACCGTGCTCACGAGTCGGATGAGCGCTCGACCGATCTCGGCATCTTGGCCGATGGAGTCACAGGCGTCTTGCATCGAAATCTCCAGGGCGTCAATTCTTGCGTCACTGACTCGGTCACTCATGACATCATCGTCCACTTGGATGTACGTGTCGGGCGTAGATTTGCCCATCCGTCCTGATCAACGCGATGCCGATCGCTTGAGCTTCACGCGTAGAAATCGGAAGTGATGAATGGTCTGCCACCGCGTCGGCACATTACGTAGCATCAATAGAGAACGCCTGATAATCTATACCCTGTAAGATGTATTCATTGAAAATGAGCAATCGATGCAACTGCTACAGTAATCTAACGTTACCTATCAGAAGGTAGTATACATAATCTGTTCACTGTTGAGGCATATATCTGTACAATCATTGACCCACCGAATGAGGTAAAGTGCAGCCAGCAGCCATGTGAGGTTCAAGCCGCTCCATCTTGCACGATGGACCTCTTCTGTTCAAGCAAAAAGGATCTTGACGAAGTGGAGCAGATAAGGCAAATACGGGTACAGCCCGATTAAGTGGAGAAAACTATGTGAGCTCGGACGGCACATGGTCTAAGTTAGACAGTTTGACTCGAAATTCGAGTCGCGACCTGTGCACGGGTCGATGATACTGGGGACTGGGGTGCAGGTATGCCCATTATTCGATATATTACTATTGATGCAAGAGCAGAGAAATACATGCTAGATTGCACGCATGTAGCAGCACAAATGAATAACGAGAGACACAGTACTGACGCAGTAAATTACTGCATCCTTGCTCACTTAACGGTCTACAATCAGCTTTCTACAGTCGACACATCCCAACGCGCACGGTTAGACTTCAGAAACAGAATAGTCTCTAACGTCATAGGAGAGAGGCGATAGCGCTCGTGGCGCAAAACAGCACGAGCCACGCTAAACAGTCTTTCAACAATGTTGGACGTGGCCGGAATAGCCTCGAGCAACATATACGAAGCCGGTTCCGCGGCAACCTTGCGGCGCTTGAGCGTGCGCTCCGCGAAGCCTTCCGGACTCACCGACGCAGGCTCTGACACGCCCACACGCGCACACCTAAAATGCCCCAGCACGGCCACCTCAGCGCTCGTCAGCGAAGCTGACTGTCCATCGAGGACCTTCACAACCGCCTGCTCGAAGACAGCGGAGTGGACGATGTACGCGTCTGGCGCTGTATACATAAACCCACATAATAGTTAGCGTTGTAGACCATATCAAGCTACATCAAAGCCACTTACCGAGATAATTTTCAAATGTCGGTCGAACATCGAGAAGGGCGTCAAACAGAACGCGCGAATCTAGCAGCGTCAGATCGCTCGCTTGGAGCCGCTTGGACACCGACTCTACCTCGCGCAGACTCGCGAGCAGCGCCTCCAGCTTGCGGTGCGCAGCGCGCGAGGGGAGGAAATTGGCCAGCTCCTCGTCGTCTGCCGAGATGAACTCACGGAGCTGAAAATAACGTTTCAGCATCGAAAAAGTTGACGACCACCGCGTGTCCTGTCGAAGTACGGCAACCAATGGGGTCTTGGCACTATTTTCGGAGGATACACATTTTGTCACAAAATTTAGTCAAAATAGAGTAACGGGTGCAGACCGAGAATATTACTTATCGCAACTTTGCAGCTTGCTTGAGCGTCCTTAGCTTCCGCATCAGGTGCTGCACTTCTTCGAGCACGTCGTCGTACGGCGCCAGGTAGTCGCGTACGGCCAAGTTCAGTCGGTGACTTGTACGACCAACAAGCGGTACGCCCAGCAGGTTAGCGAGCCGCTTGTTGACAGCACAATTGTCACCAACTAGGAACAAACAGCCAGAAATAGACTTACCAAAAAACGGTAGAAACCTCTTGATAGCCGCCAGATGTCCCTCCACGTTTAGCTGGTCGTGAGGTTCATCCATCACCAAAGCTAGTGACAGAAGTGGGTACTTTGGCCCCGATTCCGTCACATAGCAGCCATACACAGCTAGGTAGTGCTCCGTTCCGTGTGACCACCCGTTCATGATGAGACCGTAACGCTCCGGCATCTCGTCGCCTATAGCCTTCTCCACCGCCTTCGTCACGGCCTCCATGGTAGCGGTAATGGTGGCCACAGAGATGGAGTTTAGACTCGTGTACCTAGCCAGCAGACACAAAATTAGTAGCAGCAAATCGCTCGAAAAAAGACACGAAAATAATTACCTGCGCGTTTCCTTGGATTCACAGAAGGAAAGCGGTAGGTTGCCGGTAACAACCCACCGCAGCCAGGCATACCGGTTCGAGACCTTCTGGCTCACCCACGGCAGCAACGTGCCGGTCGCCGCGACGGTGGCGTCACGCATGCCGGTCTCAAAGGTCGGGTGCGCCGTCCGAACATGGGACACCAGGTTGGTGTACCCCGTCTTCGGTGTGTGCTTGCGGCACTTCCCGCAGGTCTTGCACCGGTAGTACCCCGTAGGGTCCCGCTCCTCGTCCAGGCAGGGCTTGGAGTAGAAGCCGGAAATTTGCCTGGGCGTGAAGGTGGGCTGCGGAGGGGCAGGAGCGAGGAGGTTGTCGGCCATTGCGGAGGGAAGAGGCGAGCAGGAGGGCTTGCAGGTCTTGGTGCTTGTTTGAAAGTGAGGTAAGGGGATAATGCTGACTTACCAACTCAAGATGAATGGCCATGGCAGAACTGTTGAGACGGTTGGTGCAGGAATAAAAAATCGATTTTAGGAGGAGGTCCACGTAAATTTCGGGTTAAATTACACTCCGCGACACAATTGATCACCCACCGACGTTTGGGACTGTAGCTCCGTCAATGTTTGGAGTTAGCGGCCGCTATTTAAATATATACATGCTGTCATTGGTAGAAATCCGAGACTGGTGCTAACGAGCGCAATTTCGCACGTCGTAGGGGACCTCCCATACAACTTTCCATTTTCACTGTCACGACACAATATATCACCCACCCAACACATACGAAAGCCAAGTATAATAGAATGATGGTCAGATAGGGAAATTAATGGCACGTGTGACGCAACCTACACTCAAGTGGCGCTGCGAGCTGTTGGCGAAGGACTCATTCTCGAAGATGCCGTCAAGAAAGAAGCCCCCGCCCACCAAGAAACCCCGCCTAACCGACCGTGAGCGCGGCAAGATTGAAGGCCTCCACGAGGCCTTTCTGAGCGCTCGTGCAATCGCGCAAAGGACTGGGCGCTGCCCGCAGACCGTAAGGCGCGTCGTGGGCCCTGCTCGCCCATCCGCCCAGACCAAGCAATCCGGACGAGCCCCAGCCCTGACTGACCGCGCGACCCGGCGCCTCGTGCGAACCGCCGCGAAAGGGGAGCTCTCCGCCTCCAAGCTGAAGGCAGAGCTTGAGCTCTCCGTCTCGGTGCGCACCATCCAGCGCACCTTTGCAAGGGTGGATTGGTTGGTGGACACCAAGATGGTGAACACGCTGCCTCTGAAGGCGGATGACATGCTTGCTCGCAAGGCGTGGGCAGCAGCCATGCTGGTGAGGAAAGACGCCGGGTCTGTCTGGGAATCCATTATCTTCTCCGATGAAAAGAAGTGGAACCTAGACGGACCCGACGGCTTTCAACATTACTGGCGCGACTTGCGCAAGCCTCCACGCTACACGAAGCGGCGCCAGGCTGGTGGTGGCTCCGTAATGGTCTGGGCGGCTTTTAGCAGCTGCGGCAAGTCGCCGTTTGTAGTGCTTACGGGGAGGCAGAACTCGGACGATTATGTCTACACTATGTCCGAGTATCTCCTCCCCTTTGCCCATCTCAACTACGGGACCGACTTTATCTACCAGCAAGATAATGCAAGCATTCACGTCTCCCACCGCTCCAAGGAGTTCTTCAGCGAGCAGGAAGTTGCCGTTCTCGATTGGCCGTCCAAGTCCCCTGACCTAAATCCCATAGAGAATTTATGGTCGATCATGAGTAGAAAGGTTTACGCTAATGGAAAGCAGTTCGATAGCGTGCCTGAATTGAAGGCTGCACTGTTTAAGGCTTGGGATGAAATTCCACAAGCCTTGCTGCAGTCACTCATAGAGTCAATGCCTTGCCGATGCGTGGAAGTGGTGGACAAGAAGGGTAACAAGACACACTATTGACTTGACCATCATTCTATTATACTTGGCTTTCGTATGTGTTGGGTGGGTGATATATTGTGTCGCGACAGTGAAAATGGAAAGTTGTATGGGAGGTCCCCTACGACGTGCGAAATTGCGCTCGTTAGCACCAGTCTCGGATTTCTACCAATGACAGTATGTATATATTTAAATAGCGGCCGCTAACTCCAAATAATGACGGAGCTACAGTCCCAAACATCGGTGGGTGATCAATTGTGTCGCGGAGTGTAGGACTGGTTCAAAAATAAAGAATTGATACCGAAAATACAGATATATTTTCGGGGATATTTATTTTTGGGCATGCCTGCTGGGGTGCCTCGAGGGAGTGCGATGATGACACCCCCTCGGTGAGTGACTACGAACTGGAAAAGTCGGGGATGAACGAGCTCAGCGACGAAGTTGTTGATACACTGAGAGTTTCAGTTTGAGACGACAGAGTACAGATTGCCACCAGGTACCTTCGGTACCAGCTCGCTCACATGAAGGATGGCTGCGCGATCTTCAGCATTTCACGCAACTGCAGGCGCCTGCAGCTACTGCTGGTGAGGCGAAACGCGTCCGGCAGGAGCTCGCCGTCGCTTATATCGCGGGCCAGCCACCGGGTCCATTGCTCGAGCAACAACTTAAACACCTTTCCACTCAGTACAGCGTGACCAAAACGTGCTTTCGACGGCGACACGTACACGGAGAAGATCGTCGCGCCGCTGCTGTCTGTGGCCATACAGTAAACTTTCTGACAGCCCGTGCTGACGTTTTCATCGGTCGGTTGCGTGCTTTAGCGAGGTAGCGTGGATTCTGGGTTGACCTGTAGAGTGTGAGGCGGAGTTTTCTCGCCCGAGCTGGTAGTGCTGCTGTATGCATCGATGACGACACCACCACGTTTGTCCACAACAATCGACGCTTGATTTTCGCTGGCCGAAGCGAGACTTGGGCCTGGGGTTGCGCTGCGGGTTGAGATCTCTTGAACATTGATATTGCAGTT
The DNA here is from genome assembly GCA_019155715.1 of Phytophthora pseudosyringae. Classification (NCBI taxonomy): domain Eukaryota; phylum Oomycota; class Peronosporomycetes; order Peronosporales; family Peronosporaceae; genus Phytophthora; species Phytophthora pseudosyringae. Next base: position 19,114 of record JAGDFM010000045.1, read on the forward strand.
GTTGCCGCAGATGTCCGTGTCGGTGCAGGCGATACTCTTATGTTGGGAACAGGAGGCGGAAGTACTGGCGACCGTGTCGAGATCCTCAGAGCTTCGCTCTCCGCACATGGAGTCGTTATCGCTGGTAACGAGTGTCTCCTGGATGTCGGTGTTGTTGTTCTCATTGACGGTGCTAGCCATCTCGTTGCGCTCACCCTTGGCCACTTTCGGGGGGGGGGGGGGGGGGGGGGGGGGGGGGGGGGGGGGGGGGGGGGGGGGGGGGGGGGGGGGG
>JAGDFM010000045.1:21266-101881 GCA_019155715.1 Phytophthora pseudosyringae
AAACAAAACCCCCCCTCCCCCCAAACAACCCCCCCCCCCCCCACCCCCCCCCCCCCTCTCTCTCTCTCTACACACACAGGCCTGCCATCCACCCTGCTATTCCGCAACACATGTGCTTTCACCCAATTACTGATGCAACTCCAAACACCCTGTTTGACTAAGCCCACACAACTTGTGATTACCGGTACGACCCCGGTACATGAATTAAATATATGTGCTAAATCTTAGCACTCCCTGATGGACACGCCGCCGGGCATCCGCCGGCAGTATGCGTCGCCGCCGCGCGAGACGCCCGAGCAGCGCCGCCGGCGGCTGGCCAACCGGCGCGCGGCCAAGTACCGCCACTTCCGGTCGCTGGGCAACGGCCAGAATGGCTCCAGCCCCGTGGCCGCGCTCCAGCGGCAGCAGAACACGCGCCGACAGCGCGAGCGCCGATCGCTGCTGGACGGCGAGGCGCGCGACCGCCTGCGCGCGCAGAACCGGCGGCGGCAGCAGCTGCGCCGCCAGAGCCTCAGCGACCGGGCCAAGGGCGAGATCAGGGCCAAGCAGCGCGAGCGGCAGCGCGAGCGCCGCCACACGCTGGACGACGACGCGCGCGAGGAGCTGCGCGAACGCGAGCGCCTGCGCATCCGAAGCAGACGGCGCCAGCTCAAGGCGGCCAAGAGGCAGCAGCAGGTGGGACAGGAGGCGGCGCTGCTGCCGGTGCTGCCGCACCTGCGACTGGCGCCGGAGCTGCCGACGCTACGGCAGCACCAGGAACAGCAGAGACAGAGGGAGATGCAAAGCAGGTTGCCGTTCGGCGGCGGCGTGCAGATCACGCTGCCGCCGCCGCCGCCGTCCATGGAGAGGGGCCGGACCTTCCAACACGAACGGATCCCGTCGCTGCCCCATTTGCAACAGGTGACGAGGCCCGCGACGTCCTCGTTGGTGCACGCCACCCCGCCACCGCCGCTGTTCCCCATCCCCGGGCCTCTGGCAGCGACGAGTGGGGGACCGGGAAGCGCGACGTCGGCGGGGCTGCCGACGGCGACCAGACCGCCGCATCCGACGCCGATCATGCCGTCCGTGAGCTTGCCGCTGCCGAGTAAATCGCGGGCTGCTGCACTGCCCATGGTCCCTCCGCAGCCAGCGCGTACGCCGATTGTGCTCCCGCCAGCGCATCGCTCCCTCCCGCCGCTGCCGGACTTTCTTAACAGCCGCGAAGCTTTCAACCCCGCCACTGCAGCGGCGGCTGCAGCCGCGGCTACTTCGACGCGGACGTCACGACCTTCGAGCAGTGCAAGTAGAGCCCTGTTCCCATCTATTACTGACCTCCCTGCTACGCACACGGATGCACAAGACGCAGACTCGTATTTCCAACGATGAGAAGAGGTGAGGGGATTGAAAGGAAGGTACGCTGACCAGCTAATGCTGATGAGGCATCACAAGCATTGCTGATCGGATTTATGGATTGGACGAGTTGGAGAAGTGGTGGGCTCTTCTCCTTTCAGACCTTTATCGCAGCAGACTGTCGAGTTTATTGACGCTGCCCTTCGCGAGCGGGCGATGCGGAGCATTGACGTGCCAGAGTGCTCGGAAAGCTTCGTGTGCGTAAGCGCCGCGGTTTGCCAAGAGGAACATCTCCAGTTGTGTCTCCGACAAGTTGAGCAGTTGGTAGTACCGCTTGGCGTGCTCCAAACGTGATGCCGACGAACAAGACGAAGGCATCGATGCCGAGGACGACAAGGATGCGCCGTCACGAGGGTACGAGTACAGAGTGCCCGTGAGTCCCTGACGAAGAGCTCCGATGTTGAGCAGCATCTGCTGGACGCCTCCGCGAGTGAACGTGCTGTCAGTCATCTGTGCGAGATTACCGATCAGCAGGCGGGACAGCAGCGCATCCACACCATTGAACACAAGCGCCATTTTGTCGCTCGCCAAATACGGCTGCAGCGCATTCTCGATCGATGACAGATTCAGGTTGAGCGTCAGCACGCTGTCTTGAGCCATGGTCGACTGGCCTTCTTCCATGTCAAATCGCTGTGAGACGAGCTGCGTGAGGTAGTAACAGCAATGCAGGCGCACCTCACGACGCAGGAATATGAGGCATTCGTCAGCTAGAGCACTGCACTGCCAGCTCGCAGCTTGAAGGGCCATGGTAAGTGCCGGTGAGGTAACTGGAGTCGTTGATGCGTTGTTAGACTTCCCCTCGGAGCCACCCGCGACGCGTTTCAGGTACAGCGCGATGAGGTCGCACGCGCTGTTAGCGTAGCCAAGCATACCAATGCGCGCATTGTCCATGAGCAGACCATTGGCCCCCTGCATCCACGAATCCGGGTCGTACAGCTCGCTTTCAAGCTCAAGCTCTCTTGCCGCAATCAGTTCCTCGGCACTCACTCGGTTGGAACCAGCTCCACTATTCATCGACCCTGTCGGCTGCACCTTCGAGTGGTGGTAAGGAATCGGACTGCCTTGCTTCGCGCGCTGATAACCTTCGTACTCGTGGAAAATGGCTGCCAGGTCAGCGTAGGTGACGTTTTTGGCCTGCAATTGCTGGTGATTGAGCGTCTGCTCGCGAATATCACGCACTATCACCGCGCATTCTTCCAGCCAGCTCAATACGGAAGCTTCGAGGACGCCAGCCAGGCCGGACGCGTGTGTCGGGATTTTGACCATCATCTCGCGGAGGTTCTCGATGACATGAAGCAAACTGTCGATGCTGGGCGGTTGATAGCTTGTGTCAGAAGGAATGGGGAGTCGGCATGTTGTCGTCAGACCCCGCGCCTTGACGGCCAAGAAATGCTGTGCCTTCGCTTTGACCTTGGAGATCCATTTCTGCGTGATGAAGGCGCTGAGGAATGCTACAAAGCCCGACAGAGACGCCGACGACGGCGAGCTGACTCCTGATCGGGAGCTGGCACGGAGGAGCTGCTGAAGATCCTTTCCGATGCGTTCCAATTCCTCATACACCTCAGGCAGGTGGAAGACGCTCGGTTCACACACGAGCCGGCGGTGTTTTGCTGTTGGCGAGCCAATTTGATTGTCCTCGCTCGACTGGTTCTTGGTTGCTGGCTTGTTACGACTCAACTTGAACAGCTCCCCGCTATCAGAAGAGGATGCTGCCGATGGATCACGCGCTGCAGGCTGCGGCGAAGAAGCTCCATCGAGATATTCACACACCACGCGCTAACAAAGAGGACAACGGTATGTAAGCTCGCATCGCGGTGGATACTTCACGAAGGGATAACGGACTTACCTCGAGTACGCCGGAGATCTTTGTCACGACCTCCAACATGCCGTAGTCCCAATTGTCGCCATCGGCCTCGAAGTAAATGGCGACAAGATAGTGACGCTGAGCAACGCGGCGCAACACAGCGAAGAGCAGGCGCAGGAACGTGCGAAAGTCGCTGGAGTGGTCGTGCGTGCCAAACGTAGCTTCAGTGAACGCGTTCGCAAATGACGTGCTGCTGCTGCTGTTGAAGATGCCCCTGCAGAGACGTGAGAGCTCCGCCACCACTGCATCCAGCTCGTGCTCGATAGAGCTCTTGATCGTGCCGATGGCTTCCCGCTCGCGATGCAGCCTGCAAAGACAAGAAGGACACGGCGACAACAGCAGTGAGCTAACCCCTCGCAACGGATCTTCAACACTGTGAGTTCTGCTTACTTTTTGACGGCGCCGACAGCAGTCTGCAACGCGTTGTTCGTTGGCAACGGAGCGACCGCGACACCAGCGGAACTGTCGGACCTGCTTTTGCGTTGTTGACCAGCAGCATCTTTGGCGCTGCAACTCTGCAGCATCAAGTTTTCGAATTCCTGGTCGAGGTGGGCGTCGCTGTTGAGCTCGTTCTCAATAGCTGCGAGCGAGTACTGGTTCGTCTTGGAAGCGATATGGGCAAACGCGCCCTTGAGGTAGATCGCTCGCTGGAGCTCCTGCACCAGTCGGTCTTCGATGGTTTGCTTGCACTCCATCAAGTCGTTGCGCAGTCCCGTGGTGGCATGGAAAGCGACCAGTTGCTCGCTAAACACCAGATCCAAGGCGCTCGCGAACGCGTCCACTGCGTCGAGGAACTTCCGTTGGTTCAGCAGCGCCTCGATCTTGCCAGGCGCAGCCTCAATGCACTCGATGTCGTCGATGATGTCGATCACCTTTTTGGCCTCGTACTTCTGGAGCAATAATTCGCGCAGGTTCTTGGTCTTGGAGCCCAGGATCGTCCGTCCATCAGCTGCTCGCTTCCGAACTTCCTGCACTTTGTCCCGAGTTTCTGCAGCAAACGGACGACAAACACGTTGATTCAGTGTCGACTGGAGCTTCAAAGTGGCGTCCTGAAGCCTTACGAACCTTGCAGTTGGTTCGAGATGGCGGTGAAGCGAGCGAGACTCGTGTTAAAGTTGACGAAACTCTGGTCGATGACTCCGTCGATCTGTTCGTCGGCCATGGCGCGAAACTTGCGAACCTTCTGGAGCTGCTGGCCGCGGAGCTCGTCCGTCGCAGCGCCGACCACGTACCGCAGCATGTAACGCGAGACGCTGAACTTCTTGTCGAAGAAGGCGGGGTCGATCACACTCATGGTAACGACGGTCTTGGAGGACTTTGTGCGTCTACCGCCACTTTGGACTTTGGATCTTGTCACTGCGGTGTCTTTTCCCGAAATGGTAGCGTCTCTCTGGCGGTCAAAGCGTGAGTACTGTACAGGAAGGCGCCATGAGTGTAGTGGTGAAGATCGAGGATCTCCTTACAGGTTCGAGTTGCTCAGCACAGCTTTGACACAAGCGCGGGGTCTGACATCGAGGCACTTTTGCTCTTGCAGCGGCGGCAGGCAGCGGCGACGTGAAAGAGCTAGCGGCTCTGCTGGACCAGGGCGCGCGAGTCAACGACACCGACGTAAGTTAATAAGACTGGCAGATTGGTGCACGTCGGGACGATGGTGGTTTCTTACTGCCCACGTGCAACAGAAAGAAGGATACGCAGCACTGCAAGTAGCAGCGAAGAAAGGCCGCGACGACTGCGTGGCGTTCTTGCTGCAGGAAGGAGCCGACGTGAACCAGCGAGACGTACGTACGCCGTCACTATGGAGGCACAGGAGATACGACCCCCCCACCTTTTAAAGACGAAACTCTGCTTTGCTCAAGTCTGACGGCTTCAGCGCCCTGCACGAAGCAGCTTTCTACGGCCACGACAACGTCGCCCGGATGCTGCTACGCCACGGAGCCGACAAGACCTTCACCACCGCGGTACGCTCCATTGGGGACGACAACCGCCATTGCAACGTTCTGAACTGCGCCATTTGAACCGTAGGAAGGCACCACCGCCTTGGAATTGGCCGTGCGTCACGGCAACGGGGTCGTCGCACACCTGCTCGCGGAAGGCCATTCCGCCGATCGAGGTTTCTACTAAGACACCTAACCTACCTCTTTTCACTTGAATAAAGTATGCTACTCAGTTTGTGTTTCATTGGTGTACAGCATTAACGGAGACCATGGAGTCGTTGGAGGACGCGTCCGCCATTGCGACGCCCTCGAGCTGGCACTATTGCCTGCACATTGCCTACTACGGGACGGACTTTGTCGGGTGGCAACGGCAGCAGCAGGAGACGAAGAGCAACTCGGGCCACGACAGTGTGCAGGAGGTGGTGGAGGCCGCCGTGACGGAGACTTTGGGGGCTGCGCAGCGAGTGAACGTCACCGGAGTCAGTCGCACGGACGCAGGCACCCACGCGCTCTATGTAGGGGCTTTAGGAGGGGAAAAGGGGGAATTGTCGGGGTCTTGGATCAGCGTTTGGACTAACGGGTGTCGGTGGAATTTAGCAATATGGCTTCATCCGGCTCAACTCGGAGCTGCACATGACGATGGACGAGTTGAAGGACGGAGTGAACGCCAAGTGAGGACGTTGGGGATGATGGAGATTGAGTTGGAGACTCATGAAGGTTGTTCATTGCTGTGTGTAGGCTGGGGGATCGAGTGGTGGTGCTCGGTGTGACGGTCCCGACCACGGGCCCGGCGCGGATTCGGTCGCGGTACAAGAAGTACATTTACTACTTGCAGCAAGGCCACCGGCCGGATCTGGAGCTGGGCAAGTACTCGTGGTTCCTTGGAAGAAGACTCGACATCCAGCGGATTCGTGACGCACTCAAGTGAGTTGGAGACGACGAGTACTGTAGTTGACCAAGGAGTGAGGCTCACAGGTTGTTGGTGCGACAGGTTCTTGGAGGGCTCGCACGACTTCCGACCATTCTCGCAGGGTCTACAGAAGTACGAGGACATGAAGACTGTGCGTACAGTCATTTCGGCCAAGGTGGTTGTTCGACGGTACGTCTACTTCAAGCTCGAGTGGCGCTTTTTAGGCGTAGTGATAACACTAACGTTGTGCATGCGGTGGATGATACATGTAGCCACGTGAACTTCTCTCTGGATCCCCAAGTGTGCGGTAGTGGTGAGGATATCGACGCCGCAGACATGTACCGTGAAGCGAGCAACACCAACGCCACGGAAAAGAACGACGTGGGCGACAGCAAGGCCGTAGCTACAGGTGAGCACAAGAAGCGTAAGGTCGAGCAAACCAAAGGAGGTACGCCTGTGCACTTTGTGTGCATTGAGATCGTTGCCAACGGCTTCTTGCGGCACATGGTACGGCGCATCCTTGGAACGTTGCGGCCCATTGGCGAAGGTACGCAGCCGCCTTCCCGAATGCAGCAAGTTCTCGCTGGCGAAGTCGAGCCCGGTCCGTCTGTGCCGACAAAAGGTCTCTGGCTGCATCATACTTGGCTAACACAAGAAGAGTACGACGCGGACTGCGCTGCGGAAGAGTAGAATGCGTTACCGAGTTGCAAGCAAACTGGTAGCGATGACGATATATGACTTACCAATGTTTCACCATCTCATTGAGGCTTGAAGGACGACGCTATAGCTCTTCGTGCGCAGCTGCAGCTTCAGCAGCTTCTTCCTCCGCAGCAACGTGCTCCAAGATTCGAGTAATGTGCCCAAGGACGATCTCTCCAACGATTCCTGGTGAGTACTTCTCCACCATGTCTTTGCGAGCTTGTTTGCCCTTGGCAACCGCTTCCTGCAATGAGGAGACATTCAGTAAAAAGCGCAAGCAACAGCACTAGCGTCCTCAAGTGGTTCTTACCTCTGGATGCTCCTTAATCCGACGCAAAAGCTCTTGTAGATGTTTCACAGAGGGGTCAGCCCACATGTGCCCCCTGAACGCGCCCTCCGTAATCTGTTCAAACAGCAGAGATGCGTCAGTCAAGGAATCGACTTCCTCTACGGACATTACAAGCAAAGCCGTTCTCAATTTCCTTACCTCGATGAGTCCGTCAATATTGAGCGGGTACGAGTTCTCCTCCGTCATGTATTCCGTCGTGCCGCTCCAGAACGTGGCAATCACAGGGCGCTCCATCGCCATCGCCTCGACGTGCGGCCGTCCCCACCCTTCACCACGTGACGGAAGAACGAACGCATTGGCGGCCTTGTACAACGACGGCATAGACTCCTGGGGGACATGCGGAGGCAGGACGTGCACGTGCGGCAGCTCGTCAAGCTTCTTGCCGACCGCTTCCAGCGCGAACTCGTCAATGACCTTCATAAAGTCATCAGCCGACGACGACGTCGAGTGATACCCATTCGTGAGCAGCACGAGAACGACATCCTCGTCCGCCGTGAACGCCTGGAAGTAGGCCTTCAGCAGCACTCTCCACGCCTTCCTCTCCTCCCACTTGAAGATGGACAGGAACACCGTGGTCGTCGCGGTCACTTCAAACGCCGCCTCGCCCGCCAGATCATAGACCTTGTCCACCTTCCTGGGGTCGAAGAAGTCCACGTCCACCACCTCCGGCACGACCTTCACCGCCTCGGGTCTCACGCCGCCGTCCACGAAAACCTTCTCCTGGAACTTGGTGGGCACCCAGACCTCGTCCATCTTGTTCATCCGGTCGGGCCACCCCTTGGGCACTCGGTCCGTCTCGAACATGGTGCGTCCGACCGTGTACAGAGCCCCCTGGGGCGGACAGCGGGACGTCATGTAGTGTGCGGGCTCCCACGCGCCAGGCTCCGAGTGGCAGACTGCCAGAGCGATCTTCCTGTGCTTGAGCCGCCAGTACAAGTCTCTCTCCTCGACCCAGTGCTGCTCCAGCGTGGCCCTCATGTCCTCGGGCAGGTCGCGGATGAACGACGGGTTCAGAGAGTCCCCGTGCTGCGTAACCAGCAGCTCGAAAGGTGGCTCCAATGTTGCAGCAGTCTCAGCATCTTGTGCAGCCCCTGGCGCCACCTGACTGCCGGCGGTTGAGGCGGAATCGGACGATACGCCCGACGCGTCCAGCGCGGCGTCCACGGACACGACGTACGCGTGCGCTTCGCTGCAGTAGCCGCCGCCGCTGAGGAAAGGGGCGTACCACAGCACTGCGGGGGGTCCGGGCTCGCTGCTGGCGGGCGAGCGGCGTCCGAAAGCTGCTGAGGGCGGCGCTAGCGCCGCGCACAGCGCCAGGAACAGCGCCAGGAACAGCGGCGCCACCTTCATCGGGATTGAAGTGTGCGGGAACGGCTGTGATTGGCAGATATCCCCCTGACAAAACCCTCATTTAAAGGTGCTGGATAATATCCGGCGGACCTCACGATTCCAGCGCTTCGAATCGGTTTCAAAACCGGTTTCTTGACGATTCTCCCTCAGACAAGGAAATCCAGAACGAGGCACAGCCCTCACTGCTTCGTCTTGACTTGGTGTTTGTAAAACCCCTATTATGGTACGCCCCATTCCACAGATTAGTCCGACGGATCGCCTCAAAGCATACAAATTCAAGTCAATAAGGATACAATGGAATGAGGCTTGTACCTCAGACAAGGTGCCTCACAGGCAACGTCGACGTGCGTCAGACTCGCATGAGTTCTTAAACGTGTTCAGTGACGAAGGAGCGGAAACGTACAGCATTAGCATTAGGATGTGGTTATAGTTGTGGTTTTGCCTCCGTGAGACCTTCCTGTTCTCCTGCGAGTGCGTCGATGGGGGAGATTCTTCTGTGTGGTCGCCGAGTTCTAGGACGCGTACTGCTTGGTCCAGTCCTCCGCCGTCTTGTCGAAGTCCGCCTTGTTCTCGTGCATCTGCTTGGCGATCTCGGGCTCCAGCGGGTTGTCCATGTCTGGCTGCTCCAGGATCTGCTTGATGGCCGTGAGGCAGTGCAGCACGTTCAGCGTCGGGCCCCAGTTCTGCAGCACAACAACAACAGTAGCAATTGTTTAGACATCTCCTTCCTGCATCGGCTTCTCTCTCTCTCTCTCCCCTACGGACCTCATTAATGATGTCGGCGCAGATCTCGCCGGACTGTGACTTAACATTGGGGTGGTAGACCCGCGTGAGGAAGCGCACCTTGGGCGCCTTGAACGGGTACTCGCTGGGGAACTGCAGGTCCAAGTTGAAGACGCCGCCCGAGTACGGCGAGTTCTCCTGCACAAGTCAAGAGCTACCGTCAGCTCTGTCCTGCTGCAAGTGCCGCAACTGGCTGCTGCTGCCAGCACGTACGGGGCCTGCGAGCATGGCGTTCCAGTGCATGAGGTCGTCGTCCACGGCGCTGACCGTGCACCAGTCGGGCGAGCTCTTCTCAAACTCGGCGAGTTCCTACAGGGGCAGCACAGTCGTCACGTTAGCGGAGGAAGACTGGATGGCGGGCCGTGCAACCGCACGCACTTTAGTGAGGCGGCGAGCCATGGTCGGCGCTGTGTCTTTGGCTGCGGTGGGTTAAGTCGGTGGAGGGTGTCGCTGGTCTGCGATGCCAGTCGAGAAGTGGAGTGAGCAATGCCGCGGGTGAGGAGCTCCGGTGTTTTAGCGGCGCACACCCCTGCTTTTAGCCCGTGTATTTTTAGCGGTCGATGGTGTGGACCACACTCATCAACTTCAATCTGAGTCTGAGTTGGAGCCGTTACCCAGAGTCTACGACGCCTCTTGGTGCGCACAAGTAGCAGGGTGGCGGCGTCTAGCTCCACCCCACTGCGCTCTAGCCTAGCGCCTCTAGGTCTATGGCGGACGCACCGATCCTGGCCAGCTACAGTCGGCACTTCGCGCTGCGGCAGCCTGCTGCAGCCAGGAAGCGCGACGATTTCAACGTCAAGAGGACGAGCAGCAAGCGGCCGTCGCCCTGGAAACTCAAGCATGCGGCGCCTTCCAAGGCCTCGTTGCAGTCGCACAAGACGCTGGTGGACGCCTTCAAGCAGCACGGCATGCGGCTGTGCGACGGCACGAGACTCAACGCCGTGGGCAAGGGGATCCACGCGCTGGGCCGCGTGCCGCCGACGGTGAGCGCGTCCGTCTCCGCGCTCTACCTGAGCCAAAACAACTTGCGGTCGCTGGACGGGATCGAGCAGTTTGCAGCCGTGCGACTGCTGTCCGTGGGAGGGAACTTGCTCTCGTGCGACAAGGAGGTGGCGAGCCTCAACGAGCTCGCGCAGCTTCGGAACCTCAACCTGATGGGGAACCCGCTGTGTGACCAGCCCAACTACCGCCTTCGAGTTGTGGCGATGCTGGCGAAGCTGCAGGTGCTGGACAACAGCGACGTCACCAAGAAGGAGCGCGAGGCAGCGCCGCATGTTGCAGCAAAGGACGACGCGCTCAGGACGATGGTCACGCAGAACCACTTCGACATTCAGAAGCTGCAGCGGATCGCGCAGTTGATCTCGCTGCACAAGGCGTTTTACGGCTGTGTGCTGGCGGGTGTCGCTACTGGGAGGTTCGATCGCGTGCCGAGTCCGAGCGAGGTGGCGTGCAACGTGCCGTTGTTGCTGAGGTTGTGGAAGTACGAAGATGCGCTGTCGGAACTGGAGCAGGAAGCGTTGAAAGTTCAAATGCTCACGATAATCACCCGGACGCACGCGAAGCTCGCTGAGAACCCGAAAGTGAAGGCGAAGGAGTATTTGCTGAAGCTGGCGGAGGGATGTTCACAACGAGCACAACGACAGGATGGACCTTCGAACGGCATGAAGCAGCATGTTGCTTCCTGGGAAGAAGCCTACAGCAACGTGATCGCATTACAGCAAAAGACCATCGCAAACTTGCACGCGGTCTGTGAGAAGGACCGCAAAGAGATGGTAGAATACCTCAAAGATCTGCTGTCAATGAACCCGAGCCAGCGAAATCAATTGGTAGCAAGTCGACGTATGGAGCGCAATGCTGATGAGCTCGAAACGAAGCCTCCGCCTCGTCAAAGCCCACATCAAGCGCGCGCTTGGCCAGAATCAAGTCTTACGGCTCACGAGACTAGTGATGTACGACCTGGTCAGCATCAACTTCCACCACAGCAACAAGACCCCGATACGTGGGACAGAGGAACAGAAGTCGCCTACCCAAGCTTTCTGCCTCCGCCCCCACCAGTGATCATGAGCCAGCAGCGACCCCAGCGAGAAAGGAAAACGAACCAAGCAGAAGCTTCTCGCTATTCGCACGACCACGGAGCACCAGCGCAGAGCACACTAGATCGCAAGGCGAGTCTTCGCAGTGGTGATTTTGCGAATCGGTCCCTTGGAGAGGCAATTCATGGTTTCAAGTTGAGGGATTCAGCTGCAACTCCGCCCCACAAGCCGTCACGAGCCACAGTGCTTCCGAGCAAAATTCCTCAAGTCCAAAGGGTGTACACTATGCACCGCCGAGACAACGTCCCGTTGCCTCCAGACCTCATTGAGAAACAGCGTCCTCCGTTTCATAAACACTGTACCGGTAATGCCCGACGACAGTCTTCAGTTGATTTCCGGGACAACGCTCACGAGATGAGTAGAAGCCATCGCGACACCGAAGTCGCAACCGAGTTCAACGACAGCCAACGCCGGGCGTCGTCGGCTTTCACCCGGGAAGACCTGGACATGACAAGTATCAGCGCTATTAGCCACGCATCTTCGTCACCCCCACGAGGCCGTCATACTGATGAGAACCGCTATATTCCAATCGGAAAGAGCCCGCCGAACCCGCTGGCTGAAGTTCATGCAACCACGCAAAGGGAGTCCACTCGTCCTAGTCGGCCTAGTTATGATGAACCACAAGCCAGTCCAGAACAAGTAATAACTGCTGTGTCAGCTAATGATGGTCGTCTGCAGGAGCTGGAGCAGCGAGAGGAGAAGTACATCCGGGCGTTAATGCAGTCGGAGCAGCGAGAGTTGGACCTGAGGAACAATCTGTCCAGCGTTCAACGGAAATTGGCCTCTTATCAACGGACACTGGCCCAGCAACTCCACGAGCGCGAGGCGATTAAAGAGGAGGTCGTTCAGCGCACTATGGCTGTAGCTACGCCCAAAATCCTCAAGCGCTTCTTCATCCGGTGGATTCAATTCTACAATTGGTCGCAGCAGATCAAGCATGTTCAGAGGAAGCGTTGCTTCATCGTACAGCACGACCATTTCTGGGCGTGGAGACGGAAAGTGTGGGTGCAGCAGGAGCTTCGGGCTTGCTCGAAGAAGCCGCAGCTTCGAATGCGCAGAGTTCACTTTGCCGAGTGGGTCAACGTTACGAGGGTGAGCGTGATCGCAAAGCGCAACGAAATGTTGCGAGAAACGCGGTTTCTCAGCACTGTTTTTCAAGCTTGGGTTAGTGGGGTGTCGATGGTAAAGCATGATAGAAAGCTACTCCAAGCACAGCGAGATCGGGTGGTACACAACCTGCAACGCGCGTGTTTCCGTGAGTGGAAGCGCACAGCCAGGTACAAGCGAGCGCTCGTGAAAGTGCAAGATTTACGCTGGCAGGATTCGCGGCGCATCAGCAATCAAGTTGCGTTTTGGAGCTGGAAGCTGTTCCTGTATTCGGTTGCACGACCTCGCCAGGAACGAGCAGCGCAGCTTGGCTACCGCGTACAATGCCGGCAAAAGCGCCTGCACTTTCGCGAATGGCGCAAGCTTCTTGAGGTTGGCAAGATGAATAACTTCCGACTTCGTCGACGAATATGGAGGCGTTGGGTCGAGTGGTGTCGACGCGTTCAGACCGAGAAGCGCGCTACTCATACAGAGAAAATCGCAGTTGCAAAGGTTTTCTTCAATGCTTGGCGTACAACTGCATCCGAGCAAGGCACGTCCAGATGGTCCTTGAACCTGGCCAAGCGGTATGTCAATCGCAGACGTCTGCGAAAGCTGTGGGCGCATTGGAAGTACTTCTCGATGGCCAAACGCAAGTATACTCAGAATTCTACAAAGGCTCTGAAACATTACTTCATGAAACTTTTGCGCGCCTCATGGGGCCTCTGGAAAGAGCGAACACATACCAACTTGCTGCGAGCCAAGGCCAACAAGTATGGTACACTTCAGCGCCAATTTGACGCTTTTCGGACAGGAATTCGCCTGGTGAGAGCACAAAAAGCACGGGCAAGAATGCTAGCACACGCTCAGAAGCGGCGACAGTGGACACTTCTCGGGCGAGTGACTAGAGTCTGGCGTGAGTACAAGGCGAGGATGAAGCGCTGCAAGCAACACGCCCAGATTGTGGCATTTCAACAGAGGCAGGGCGTTCTGTGCGCAGTCTGGCGGCAGTGGCGAACTCTTTACGTGGCCAATTTGAATCATCAGTTGAAAGTGCTACGAAGCACTTACGACAGCGCCGTCCACGAGAAACACGAGCTTGAGGCTCACTTGCAGGCCGCTAAGGACGGGGCTTTATCTCTGTCCGACCAGATTGAGATTCTGCACGAGCGTTCCAAGGGTGACGACCAACAAGTTGTAAGCCTGGAGCAGAAGTTGCGCAGTCGTGACGAGCGTACTGCTTCGTTAGAGAACGAGCTCAAACGTGCTAGAGCAGCCATTGAGCACGAGCGACACGCGTGGGAAGACGCTTTGTGCGAAGAAGAGGAGAAACGGGAGAGTGATAGCGTCAAGTATCGATCTCTTGCGCAGGAGAACCAGGTGCAGCAAGTTCAAATGATCGAGCTGAAGAGAGAGCTAGAAGCGGAGAAGGCGAAGGTGGCAGCGGTGGAGAAAGTCAGCGAGGATCTACGTGCTGCTTCAAAAGATACAGCCACCTCTCATCACGCAGAGATGAGTGCATCCTCGGACAAGCAGAAAGAGCTCGAGCGTGAAATTGCTGAACTGCGTGGCCACTTGAAAGAGCAGGAACGTGAGCGAGAAGACACTGCTAACCGTCTCCAGGAGTATGAAAAGCGGATTGCCAGTACGTGCGAAGCGATGAATGAGCACGAAGGAGCCCACGAGCGTGAGAATGAACGTATACGAGACGAGTGTGCCAACGTGGAGGCCAAGTGGAGAGAAGAGCAGGTGAAGAATGCAGAGCTGAGTCGACTGCTGCAAGAGAAAAACCAGTTGATTCTGAACATGACGCACCGGATTAACCACGTGGAGTCAACCGCTCACAATGGCCGATCGGACCCGCACCCAGGGCACGAGCAGTGTGATGCTCTACATGGCAACCAAGAAGATTGCGGTAGAAGAGACCTTCGCATGGTGGCACAGACGTCGTGCAGAGGACACCCGGGAGCAAACGACTTGGATCAGGTTTGTGCCTCGACAGCTCAGCGTAGGGATCGTATGGCGCCTCGATCTCGCTCCTTGGCTAACAAATCCAGCAAACAACTCGTCAGACGTCCAGGTCACGTTGTTCCTGTACGCAGAGTGAGATCGGACGAGCTCGGGTCGCCGATAGAAACAGCGGCGGAGGCGGAAGAAATCATGATTGACAAGCACACGAGCAAGGTTCACGAAGACATTCGCCTCCTCCAAGAGCGGATAACAAAGAGACTGGAACAAGCTCCAGCCTATGCTCAGCTTCCACCTCGACAATTTCAACGATCACGACGAGCGTTCACAAGTGCACCGGACTCGCCGATCAGTTCGTGCTCGTCGCTTTCCAACGAGGACAGCGATTGTACCACGGAGGAGCATCAATTCGTAGCGGATCGCGTCCGTCGAGCGAGATTACGGCGGCTTCAAACGCAGAAGCAAGCCGTTATCATGGCCGTATCCCCAGCGATCTCCCGCGTGGCGACCCGTGCGGAGCCCACCACTTTCAAAACGAAAGGAAGGGAAAATGTGGCGCTGGCGGCGAACTCGACCAAGAAAAAAATAGGTCGGAAGGCAAAGGTTGCGGGAGATCGACCCCTCTCCAAGACTGTTGAGAGGAAGAAACCCACAAGGAAACAGCAGACGATCGTAGGCCACGCTGGACGTGTGCTATGAGTGAGCACTTCAACTTGGTTTACGTGTACCATGATATGACCATGCTTTTGAGCTCTTGAGGAAATGTGCCGACTCCATTCAACTGTACTACGTAATGAGATGGCCGCATTACTCAATTGAGCGAACAAACAATCGCGTGATGTTGAGAGGATGAGCGCTCGTGGCAAAGCGTGGGAGACCACGGACAATTTTTGGTTTTCAAGACACTTGAGAGGTTTGATGAAGCCAATGTGGAAGGTGAAGCGAGAGATGAGCTGAACAAACTCAGTCGAGCACGGTAGAAATATTTGTGGCGAATTTTACATCCTTCAGTAGTGCTGCCTACCGTTGTATAATTTCTACTTCCGCTTTACGGTGTTTCCGTTATGTTGAATGAACGAGGCTACCGGCGACGTTCACACTTCCATGATGGCAGCGCTGGGTTGAAGTGAGGCGAGATCCTGGATAATGCAGCGCATTTGTACATCAACAAGTACTTTAGGTTTGCCTTCTGCTAGCTTTTGGATATAAGCAACGAGCTGCTGGAGCATGTTTCGGTAACGTTTCTCCAACAAATGTATGCCAACTGGTGCGAGGCTCGGTACCGCACGGCCTGTGTACTCTGCGCAGTGATGAACGCCTTCTTAACGCGTTGGTACAGCCGCCAACACTTTGATTTCTAATTTTACAATTGACTTACTATCGTTGTAAGTTTATTCAGTGTACCGCTCTTCTTTTGGGATACAGATGATCCTCTCGGTAGTGATATCCCAGTTAGTGATATCCTCTCACTCTGAAAATTGGAAACGAGCCTTATTTTCTGCTTCGTGATCACGAAGGAGCAGATCTCTGACTAGCTCCGGTCGCTTGGTGCGTGCGACCTCTGAGTACAGGGACTCGGCATTTGACGTATGCACCTACGGCGACGTCAACTTCTGCGAATGTTTCATGAGGTGCTCATCAAACCGTGGTCGTCGGGGGGGGCATTGCTCTTGCTCTCCGTGTCGAGCGTCACATGCTCGAGACTTTCGTACCGGTGGTATTCCAGCGCGAGGTAGCAAAGGAAGATGAAGAAGACGTACACGGCCGCCATGAAGTCGTAGCAGAGCTAGAGCTAGATCTTCTCAGACGGAACCAGCGAGTAGTCTCCGACAGTCTGATCTGGATTCATCATCGCAGCGAAGGGTGGCCGTCCCAACACCATCGCCCGATCAAGGGTATCAACGGATATACGCTACCACAGCAGTTGACCACCACGACCTCAGCCTGAGGTAGCGCGCCATAACCTCGTTCGGTGTCGACATTGCAGCAGCGGAGGAGTCCGGCAGAAGCGAGGGTGTCACGTCCGAGATGCAGCAGTCGACCACGCCGGTGAGCACGACCGAGCGGCGGCGCTCTCCACCGCCTTCAGCCCGGCATTCGTAGCAGCGGACTTCCTCGGCATCAGCCTTCGGTCCACTACCTCGCATGCTAGCAGCGCTATAAGAAACGGCGACGATGCTGAGTCATTTGTCACGTGTGCTACAGAACAGCGTAGGGGGGATTGAGGCCGGTACCATGTTTTCGGGAGCTGGCAGACCACGCTCATGGACGTCATAAGACCTGGTACATGTACTAGTAGTATCAACTTAGTGTTCCGGTCTTACTGTATAGCTGCCGCTTTGGCCTTTTTTGGTGGTGGGCATCTTCTGGTGATGCGGCATGCATCATGCATGCATAGCGTTGCGCATGACCAAAAACGTTGTGTAGATTTTTCTGCATTTCTCCAATATGTACATCCTACGTTTATGATAAAACATAAACTGGTGGTCGTGCCGCCCAGCACAACAAGCCGGAGAGGAATTTCCATAATTCAGTGAAAACGATTGTAAGAATCAATAGACACGTAGTACTGGAACCCTCAATTTTTAGGTATAAACGCAAATCATAGCGTACTCTGAAACGAATTACTCAAGTCGTGGTGGACGTTAGGTGCCGGTGTGTGCCATTATTTGGTCATTGGGCTGGCAATTGGGCTGCCGCTGATATTGAGTTGATAATACATCGCACGAGCTGGAAATAGTAGTACTACCGAAGAAGTACTGAGGTGAGTGCATCCCCTGTGTCCATCCCTTCAGCGAGATAAATCTACGATCTGCTGTCGGCAACAGATCGGCCACTTTTGACTGGCTGGTTGCAGTATTAACACCTTGGCAAGCTGGGCGGTTCCCCATCCTTTTTAACACTCCCATTCCCATTTAGGAACCCTCGCTCCATTTCGCAATCGGCATCAATCAGAGCTCGCAACGTTCAACCTCGCCCAATGCGTCTCAGCTTGGTCTTCGCACTGTTCGTGGTCACTCTGCTCGCGTGCTACAATGGTCTCACTAGCGCCGAGACCGGCGTCCAGGTGAACGCTGAGCTCCCAGACTCCGTCGACAGCCCCATCAGCGGTGACATCACACGCCGTAACCTCAGGGACGCAGCCGCCATGTACGACGAAGAGAGGGGGCTCAATTTCGCCAAGAAGGTGGCGGGTCTGTTCAAGAGTAACCCCGGGCTCAGCACGAAAGTCGAGACCCTGCAGAAGAACCCCACGGCGCTCAAGAACTTGGAGAAGGCTGCGGTGACACAGAAGACTTCCAGCAAGCTACGCACGTGGTTCGCAAGGCTCGACGCCAACAGCTCCGTGACGGAAAAGTTCTTTGTTATCGCGACCATTTTGCTGTTCGGAATTGGTGCGTACCTGCTCTGGAAGAGGTAGTTCGTAACCAAATAGTGTAGGAGCATGGGAAAGTTGCCAGTACCAGCTTCACCGATATCCTGGAAAAAAAAAACTATCAGCATCGTATCCCGCTCCGTTGATTGCCACGAGGAAGACGCGCCTTCAAGTCTTTGGCAAGTGGCAGGAATAATTTTTGAAACTGTTTTGCGCTACCGAGAAATGCACTACAGGACTGGGAACTGCGAATGCAAATAGGCTGGCGCTGATCGAGTGCAGTTCATTCCGTTAACGGGGATGGAGAGTGATGATGCAGCGCGTCCACTTGCACCCGTCGATGTCAAGGAAGTGGCGGCCGACGAGGGGGAGAAGGATGCGGAAATCGGCGACCTGTCGCTGACCATCTCCCGGGGCGCCGAAGCTTCACTAACCAGCCGCGATAAGAGCGAAACAAGCCCCCGCAGTCCACAGCGATCGCCTACGAAGCAGCACGCCACTAACTTACTCAACATCGGTACGATTTCCAGCTTTGCCATGAATAATCTGCACCGAGTCTGACTACTTTTTCGCAAAAAGACCCCACGGCGTCACTGGCAGCTATCAGTTCACGCTTAGCGATGGTGGTTCCCCCAGCCGAGAGTGAGATCGCAAGAATCAACCGAGAAGCTCTCGCGGCGGTGGCAAACAGAGCGTTGAACGCTAAGAATCAAACGAATAGTCCGACAAAACCGAGTCCGCACGAAGTTGGCAACAGTGAGCCACCACCACCTTCCGACGCAGGCGCAAAAGCTGCTTCGAGTCCAAGCTCCAAAGGAGGGATGACTCCTGCGCTTCACGACTCTGTCATCGCTGAAGAGTGGGTGAATCTGCACTTGGAGACGTGTGGGGCATTTCTTCTTCCAGCTAGCGGCATCGCCTCCGTGTTGACAGCCGATGAGGACGAGTTGGATCTCGATTCAGAAGCGTTTGCCCTCCGCAAGGGAGGCGACGGCGGCTCGCTGGGTCGCGCTGGGATGGATCGCTACTCGTTGTATCGCATGGGGATGCCCAAGGAGCTCGTGGATCGACTGTATCGCGCGCTTTACGTGTACACGAATGGTTTCCACAACATTATCAACGAGATCTCGGCGCATTGTCCGCCGCGGGTGGAAAGTCACGTGTCTGCCAACGCGTGGTTGACATTCCTCCTCCTGCTGGAGCAGTGCGAGGATGGCAAATACGAAATGGCAATGCTCAAGTTCAAGCAGGCGGCACAGGACACACAGAAGCAGCTTCAGCAAGGCTTTCGACTCGAGAAAGTCCACTTGGACACTCAACTGCATCTCGCCGAGTCTGCGCTAACGCAGGAAACAGCTCGCGGGGCCGAGAAAAGCGAACTCATCCGCAAGCTCGTCACGGAGACGACCGAGTCGAACGTCAAGGTATCAATCATCCATCCCCAAGCGCTTCAGTATTTCCCCTCAAGTTCACCTCAAGTATGATGTTTTGTGTGACTTTTTCTTAGATCTCCGAGCAGCAGCACCAGGTTGCAGTCCAAGCTGAGACCATTCGTCTGCTGAAGCTCGAAGTTTTAGTCCACGAAGACGAGGAGAAGAAGCTGAACGAGCATCTGGATGACGCGCGGAGAGACTACGAAGTGGCCAACTCGGAGCGGCTCAACGCCTTGTCGGAGCGGTTTGCGCTGGACGAGGAGATCCGGAAGCTGTCGAGCCAACTGGAGCGCGTTGAGGCCGAGAAAGCAAACTACGCGCGGCGAATGCACGAGACGCTCTTCATGAACCAGGCGCTTCGCGCGAACAACGATCAGCTGAAGCAGGAAATGGTCGTGCACGGGATGGAGAAGGACAAGCTGCTTGCGGACAAGCAGAGCTTGCAGGAGCAGGTGGACCAGGCTCGAGGAGAACTCGGTCGTCTCCAAGAACTCAAGGCGCAGGTCGAGAAGGAACTCGTCGAGAACCAGCGGCAACAAAGCCACCTCCAAGCGCGCTTACAGACCACGAAGGAACAACTTGATGTCGAAGTGGAGAGCAGCGCCAAGCACCAGCACGAGGTCGCCCGGTTAGCCGCGCAGATCGACGAAGAGCGAGTGCAGGTCGGGGTCTTGCAAGCGAAGTGTAACTTGCTGACAGCAGAGAAGCCCAGCTCCGGCATGCGAGCGCAAGACAAGCTGCGCATCGAGCGGCTGCTTAACCAGAAGATGGAGCTCGAAGCTGTCGTGGAGGCCGGCGCGCTCGATCGAAAACGGGACGAGGAGCAGATTTGGACGCTGCGGTCGTCGCTGGAGGCCCTGGACGCCGAACTACAGCACAACAAGCGAGTGTACTCAGCCGGACAACAAGCGTTCCTCCACTCCGAACGCACGTGCGAACAACTACGAACGCAGACGCAGGAGCTGGAGAAAAACTACGAAAAGACCAAGAAGAAGTACGTACATGCAGCCCAAAGCTCCACGAATGCGCCGCGGTATTGAGTCGAAGTGACTGCTGTGTGTCTTGTAGTGTGGCGTCGTTGAAGGAGCGCTTCAAGATGTACGAGTCGACCGCGAAGGAGCAGATCATCAAGCTCGAGGTGGAAGTCAAGGTAGCCAACGCCCAGCTCCGCGAGGTGACCTACGTGAACAAAGACAACGTCGCTCAGATCGACCAACTGACCAACTCGCTGGCGCTGGCCGAGAAAGAGGCCACCGTACTGCAAACTCACATCGAGGAATCGCAGCGACACGTCGTGGAGCTCCAAGCGGACAAGGAGGACTTGCAACGCAACAAGACCGCGCTGGACCTGGCTAACTCGACGTCGAAGCACACGCTCACTCGGTTCATCCTCTCGCTGCAGAACATGTTGGCACTCGTCAAGCTGGACGAGTTCCCGCTGGACGAGGCCATCCGAGAGCTACTGCAGCTCGTCCAGGACACGTTCGGGGAGGACTTGAATGTGCACGACGTGCTTGGCGAAGAGGACCAGCCGGTGAAGATCGAGCTGCAGGTCCAGGAAGACGTCGCGGAGGAAGAACGCACGAGTCGGCAACGCCGGGCGGCCGCGCGCCGCACGGGGGTCATCAGTATCGACGGCCTTGGCGGTTCGGACGACGACGATGAACACGAAGCGGAGGCAGCGCAAGCGCCCAGCAGCACCCAGCGCCAAGTCATCCGCATGAGCCGGTTCCGGAAGAGCAAGCTTGACCACCTCGTGAGCAAACTCCAGCGTGACATTTCGCTCCAAGGTGACGCGATCGCCAGCCTGGAGAGCGTCGTGCTGGACCAGAACCGACAGATCTCGCAGCTCACGACGACCACGAGGCAGCAAGCGCGCGTGATCGTCCAGTTCGAGTGCCAGAAGGGCATGCAGCAGTCGGATCTGGACACGACGACGCTCATGCTTTGGGACGTCCGCGCCGAGAAACGAGCCGTGGAGTTCACGCTGGAGCAAGCTCGCATCGACCGAGAGCTGCAAACCAACCGCGCTTTCCAAGCTGAAGTCACGCTAGCCACGCTGCGACGGGAGTTTGACATGCAGGTGATCGCCACGGAGGACCTCACGGCGAAGATCTGGCACAAGTACGAGCACGATCTGTACATGCGCTCGCTGCGGCGCGACAAGGAGGTCCAAGCGACGGTCTCGGTCTCCGATCAGCCGAGCCAGACGCTCGTTCCGCAGCGAAACCCGGCCTTGGAGCGCCCTCGAGTGCCGTCGCAGTACATCCCGGCAGATGCCTCGGGGTCGTCCGAGACGCTTCTCCAGAAGATCAGCCGAGCGACGCGCGAGCTGCTCCCTGGCGTAGCGAGCGAGATGGATCTCCACTTCACAGTGGGGAAGCCGAAGCGGTCGCCCACAGCACAGCAGCAGCACAAACGCAGTCTCGTCCGGCCACTGGCCTCCAGCCCTCGAAGCAGTCGCACGCAGCTCCGCGCACAGGCCAGCCACGAAGAAAGCAGGCGGCGACATCCTCCCGGGAAGCGCCGGAGCAACGCACCCACCAGCAGCGCGGCCGGACCGACGTGCACGCTCCCGCTGCTGGACGATAAGAACGGTGGCGCTTTGTCGCCGTCGCAAGTGGTTCACCACGTGAACGAGTTCGGCACGCAACAAAACGTGCTCGTGTCCCCCGCGCGCGCCCCGTTCTCCACGGAGCCGCCGTTCGCTCGCTCTCCTCGCCCTCCTGCTCCTCAAAGCCCGACAGGCCGCAAAGCAATCGCTCGGAAGCTCAGCGCCGACAAACGCTCCCCGTTCAACCACTTGACGCTCGAGACGCAGTACGAGGAGCGAGTGGAGTCCGCCGACTACAGCGCGCGGCCACCTGCCATCCACCTCCAAGTACCAGCGCGTCAATGCTCGCCACCTTCAAGTACCAGCAGCACCAGCAATAGCAGGACGCTGCGGTACAGCCGCAGCTTCTTGCGAGCCGGCATGGAAGTCCTGCGTAGCACGGGGTCGAGCGACAGCCCGCTGCCGTATCCGAACGACGGGGACGCGCCGACCTCCGAGGAAGAAAGTGGCAGTGACGAAGACGACGGCCCCGCACTCAGTCCGAGTCGCCTCGCCGCGGCCGTGAGCCGCTACAACCGCGAACAAAGCGCTCTCCACGATGCTGCGAGGCGAGCAGAGGCGCCTTCTCCTGTGCACTACAGCGACCAAGACGAGCAACACGATTTAAGAACAGGCACCGAGACTGACGAGGAAGGCGCGACGCAGGACAGACGCTCCCCGTTCACGGCGGCAGTGCTGTACCCCATTGTCCCCAACTGATACTACTAACGTACGATAAAATAAACTATCACAGGGACAACTTCAACTTGATGACGATCAAAAAGTAGCCAGCAGACGAGTCTCAACCGTACCGCAGTATTAGGGTTATAAAACCAGCTACTGGGTTTAGGGTTAGGGTTTCTATGGCTAGTTTTGCTTACAGTTATTTTATTAGTTGAGGCCAGTCTACGATTTCCCGTGAGACGGTCATGTCGGCCATCGCCCCCGCGTGCTCCATCACGGACGACTCGGCGGGCTGCTACACGGCATCGTGGTTCCTCATCTGGGACCAAGTGCGCTATTGGCTGCTGATCCAGGTGCCCGTGGTCGCGCTCTCCATCGTCTACGAGTGGCTCGAGCTGGCCTCGCTCAAGTACATCGAGCGGCTGCGCAAAGTGTGCGACTCGCCGCTCACCAACGTCGTGGTACGAGGCGTGCCTCACCCTATTTTTATTATAATATTTCGTAGTATTATTTAGTATTCTAGTCTAGAGGTGCTGAAACTTGTGAACGGTACATGTAGAACTACCTCGTGCAGATTGTCGCCAGCTTCTACGTCTGCATCAACTGGAGTGCGTGGTGAAAAGCAGGCTCTTCTGCAGTATTATCTCTTGTGTGTCTGATATGCATTTTGCTGTATTCTTATTTGGTGTGTTTGTAGTTGTACGAGGCGGGTCGCTGGCCGTGAGTTTCTCGTCGTGGTCCATCGAGTCGCTGTTTCTGATCGCCACGGGCGTCGGGTACGGCATCCGGTGGCTGGCGGCCAAGAACAAGTGAGTGGATATACATATATATATTTTTTTATGAAATGCTGACGATGTAGTATTCTTTTTTCGTTTCTCTAGAGTGACGTACGTGCTGCAGCTGCACAACGTGTTCGACTTGCTGTCGGTGGTGGCGCACTTTACCATCTCGTTCCAGACGATCGTGGTGGGGACCAAACGCCTTCGGTCGTGGCTCGATTTCGGCTTCATTCGGTCCTACGTGGGGTACGTGGTCGTGGATCACCTGTTCGCGCGCTACCCGAACAAGACTTTCTTCTCGCAAGTGCTGCTCGTGGTGTTCAAGGCGCTGTGCCTCGTCTTCTTCTTTGCGGCGGTGCTGTTTTCGCTCGAGCAGCTGGGAGAGTTGCCACATACCAACAGTTTCCTGCTCCACGTGTACGAATGCAGCAATGCGGACGGCACGGAGAAGATCCTCCGGGCCACCAGTGAAGGCACGGACGAGTACCCGAACTGTGCCGAAACCTGGAGCTTCTTCTCGTCCATTTACTTCATGTTCGTGACGGTCTCCACTGTGGGTTACGGCGATTTCTCGCCGCACACGGTGCTGGGACAGCTCACAGTGTGCGTGATCATCGTGTTCGGTATCTACACGTTCGCGAACGAGTCGGCCGCTTTCATGACGCTCTACGGAGATCAACGTGGCACGCTAGTCAAGTACGATGGGTCGAGAAATACGGTGCACGTGATTGTGACCGGAAACCCTTCCGTTGCGCAGACCAAGGACTTTATTCGCGAGTTTTTCCACCCTGACCACGAGGAGGCATTCCAAGGCCATGACAGCGACAGCGACGACGAAGACAAGGACGTCCAGAAGCTGGCGGCTGGCCAAAGCTCGACAGAAGCCTCGCATTCGCGTAGTCAAGTGCCTCTGAAGAACCACGTGCAGTACGGCAGTATTCACGAAGCCTACTCGGCCATGGAGGAAGGAGAGACCAGCGGGAAGAGGGACAAGAAGCGGAATGTCAAGCCTCTCGTCTCGAAATGGATGCACCGCGGAGGGAGCCTGATCCGAGAAACCCACATCGTGGTGCTCATGCAGTTCGACAAGGCCGGCGAAAACGCGTCCTACCAGCGAGAAGTGATGGAGTTTGTGGAGCAGAACCCGCGGTACCACAAGCGCGTGTTCCTGGTGTACGGCTCCCCGCTACGAGAGACCGACCTGAAGAACGCGCAGCTGGATCGAGCGATGGCGGTGTTCTTCTTGCCTGACAAATACTCGGACGACGGCAACAAGGAAGACGCGGCCACGGTGCTGCGCGTCCTGTCCGTCTCCCAGCAGAAACCCGAGCACACGCAACTGTTTGCCATGCTGGCCAACTCGGACAACCGGACGCTGCTGGAGGCCACGGGGTTGAGCAAGGAGAACTTGGTGTGCGCAGACGAAATCCGCTTGGGCCTGATGGGGCTCAGCTGCCGCTGTCCCGGTCTGTCCACCGTGGTGTCAAACTTGATTACGAGTCGCAGCGGGGAGATCCCCGAAGTGGGGCCCGAGCAAGCTCACCTGTTGAAACCGTGGGTCTCCGAGTACATCTCGGGTGCGGCCAACGAGATCTACGCGTGCTGCCTCACGAAGCATTTCCACGGCATGAACTTCATCCAAGCTACGATGCACATCCACCGCCAGTCGAATGGGTTGGTGCTCCTGATCGCAGTGGAGGCGGATGGCGAGATCGCCTTCAACCCTGGCCGTTGGTATCGTATCTCGCCGAGCACGAAAGCCTACCTGATTGCCGAGTCGATCTGCTCTCTAGAGCCGTTTGCCGGCTCGCCCACGATGAGCAGCGTCGCTGCCTTGTCGACTAACATGGCGCTACTACAGAGCCGCGGGAACTTATTGACGCGGGCTCGTCAAGCGCAGCACAACGTTGAACGGCGAATCCCCAAGGATATTCGCGAGTACATCACGCGCTGTGCTGCCAGTGCGGACCCGAGTCAGACCCCAGCTTCACCTTCTCGCGAGTTGCTAGCTGCCGGTGGCCACATTGTCGTCTGCAGTAACATTGGGAACGAGAGCGGGGGCCAGCGATCGGTGTCTCGACTGGTGAATTTCTTGCGCCCGCTGCGGGCTCCGCACATTGAGCGGGTTGTCCCCGTCGTGATCGTTGACGCGGGCTCCTTCGACAACGTGTCGTGGCTCCAGTTGAGAGACTTCGGCGAGGTTTTCCACGTGCACGGCTCGCCGCAGAACCACCACGTGCTCGCCGCTGCTGGCATTTACTCGGCCTCGTCGATTGTTGTGCTGGCGCAAGGGAACGAAGCTGGGTATGACGACTCGAAGGCGATCTTCAACGCAATCCTTGTCAACTCGGCCCTGCAGCGCAACAAGATCTTCACGATCATTGAGCTCCGGGACGTCAACAACAACCGGTTCTTGGACCCCGTGTCGAGTTTTGGTGCGGCTCGCAGGCTCCAAGGCGGCGACTTCATGGACGAGACGGACGGAGAGTACGACGTCAAGTCGCACGTGTCCAGCTATCGCGGACCGCTTTCCCCCGGAGTTCGTGAGAGCGGTCAATACAGTCGGGCGTCGACTGTCGCGAAAAAGCGGAACTGGGTGCAGCGCAAAGCTCGCAGTGTCAAGCATGCGTGCGCTGCGGTCAACACGTTTTTCCTCGGGAGCTTGAAAACCGCGGCACAGCAAGTGAGTACGTACGGGGCGGAAGCGGGCGGCGCATCCGGTCCGACGATCGAGAGCCTCTACAACGGCGACGACAGCGAGACTTTCTTCCAGGAGCGCTTCATGAGCGGCGCCTTGTTCCCGTCGTACGTGGCGGACGACTTGCTCATTCAGAGTTTCTTCAACCCGTCGCTCAACATGTTCATCCGCAAGATCCTCGATGGGAAGAGCTGCTTCGTGCTTTACGATGTCCCCAAAGAGCTCCGCGAACGGAAGCTGCTCTATGGACAGCTCTTCGAGTACATGACGTCGGGTGTAGCGCATACTCTGCCCATCGGTTTGCTGCGCGCCAAAGGCGGACCTGGAGGAGCGCCATACCCGTATGTGTACACGTGTCCGTCGTCCGACACGATCGTGTACCCTGGGGACAAAGTGTTCGTTCTCATCAACGTCATGGCTCTCAATCGTCTAGCGAACAAGTTGCAGCAACGCTTCCGGAACCGCTCCAAGCCGTCCGTGACCCTAGCAGACCTCGTGGACACCATTTCCCGGCCGTCGCAACTGTAGACAACACCCGTGGAAGGAGTAAATGCACTTCCGCACTTGGTTGTAAGTGGCGATACGCCCCCGTTCATATTCTGGCAAATGTTCATCAGCAACGGGTCCTCTGTCACGAATACTTGGAGGTACAAATGTACCATTGAGCCAGTCGACCGAGATCGCTTCAATGATTGAGGAACTTCGGTCACATTTCGAGGCAAGAGACTTTGCCATTCATTGTTAACAATTGTTTTTTGTTTGTTTAAAGTCATACCTCAAGGACGAAGGTTCCCGACGAACACGCACACAACACATTTAGTCGACTTTACTGCTTCTGATCACGGCGCTTGCGTCGTCATCTTCTCGAGGAGTAGATCCAACTTGTGCTCGAGTCTGTCCATCCGAGCGACCAGCTGATTCCTTTCGCGCTCACTGTCAGACAAGGGGCATGTGTCCTTTTGCGTTGGAGAGGGAGCGACGTCGTTGGCTATTCCTCCTCCTGGGCTTTGCAAGCCGTCCAGCTTCGTGTTGATCTCCTCTGTCGACGCACGAGGTTCGTCTACTTCCGCAGCTTGATCCAGTAAATCATGCGAAGACTGGTGTTGCTGCTCCACTGCGAGATGCTCGACGGTTGCTTCGCACTCCTCGCTCCTGACCTCCGGGAACATTTTGCTCAGCGTCGTTGCCGTGAGAAGAGTCTGTGGAGAGCACTCGAGAGATGGCTCACTGCCACGGGCTTCCTCCAGCTTGGCTCGCAGCGTATCGTGCAGCACGACCGGTCGAATTCTGCCCCAGAAGACCACATCGTGTCTGCGGTTCGCCCTACGGCAGCACAAGACCCAGAGCAGATCGTTCACTCTGGCCAGCCACTGTCGGAACACGTTGGTGGCCACGCGGCGGAAGACCCAGCACTTGCTCTTGTCCCTCTTGTTTTTCTCCTCTTGGTACGCGTCCACGACGATGGCGAGCACGATGTTCAGCAGCACGAACGTCTCCATGGCCATGTACGCCCAGTAGTACACGACGGAGTAGTCGATGTCCTTGATACTGTCGAAGTCGAAGTCGCCGTAGATCATGTTGACGCACGACTTCATGGAGCGCAAGAAGGAGGAAAAGTCCTGCACGCGGTCGCCGAAGAGGACCGTCCCGGCCGCAGCGAAAGCCACGAACACGACTGCGAAGATGACGGAAAAAGTCCAGAAGGAACGCACGGCGCTCGCCATTGTCCGCGTGAGAATGCTCAGTCCAACGTGGTCGCGGAAGGTGTTGAGGATGCGTAGACCGAGCACCAGCACCGCCGCAGTGGCAAGCAGCCTCAACAAGACCGTCAGGTTGGCAAGGAGGCCGAAGGAATTGGTGACGGATGCGAGCGTGTCCCTCGCGTCGTCATCCGTTTGCCCGCCCTCTCCAAGAGTACGCAGCTTGCGTCGGAACTCGGAGTTCATCGTGACCGCCTGCGTGGTGAGCACCGTGACGTAGAACAAGTACACGATGGGGCCTCGGAAGAAGTCGATGGCGAACCACCCGTCAGGGAACGCCCACACCCCGATGGCTTTAGCCGTGTGCTTCGCCAGCTTGAGCCATTGCTGCGGCGTGGTCAGGCGGTGCTTCATTTCGTACGTCCTTCCGTACGAAACGATGGCCGGGACGAGGATCCACGGCGAAAACCACAAGGCCACCAGGACATCCACCACCACAGGCGTCATGGAAGGGTACTGATTTAGCAGTGTGGACGTCGTCGAGGCGCTGGGCTCGACGTAGCCGCCGTCGTGGAAGTCAAGCTGCAGCTTCGTCACGGCGTAACCCGGGAGCTGCCCATTGAGAGTGATGACAGTGAGGAGCAAGCGTTGTGTCGAGGAATTGAGCCAGGACCCGCTGTCCTCCTTGGTCGTTAGTAGAGACGTCGCGTCGGAAGCGTTCGTATCGAAGCTGACGAGGAACTCGTCCGTCGTGGTACTGGAGGCATCGTAGCAGCCAACGTAGAGGTCTTCGAGGAAGTGCGGCGTATCGCACTCTCCCGGCGCCATGTACGTCACCTCGAAGTGGACCGCCCCCAGCACCTTGTTGAACGTGGCAATGCGCCCCTTTCGGTCTTCCGGCAAGCTCTGTCCGTTGTAG
Source organism: Phytophthora pseudosyringae (assembly GCA_019155715.1). Classification (NCBI taxonomy): domain Eukaryota; phylum Oomycota; class Peronosporomycetes; order Peronosporales; family Peronosporaceae; genus Phytophthora; species Phytophthora pseudosyringae. Next base: position 49,874 of record JAGDFM010000045.1, read on the forward strand.
TCGGTCGTGACGAAGACCTGGGGGATGAGGGTGTCGTTGAGCCAGTCGAAGATGTCGGGGATCGTCTCGATGTTGTAGAACTTGACGGGCGAGTCGCTCGTGACCGTGTCGTCGCCTGACGTCGCGAGCGCCGAGGAGACTGCATAGTGTTGATGGTACATGTTGGTGGTCGGGATGTGGAGAAACATCGCCGCGACGAAGAGAGTGAAGGAGAGGATGGCCAGGAGGATCTTCTTCATGTCGGTCGCGTGCTTCTTGTCGTGCCACAGCACGTCGAGAGCCATTCTGACCGAAATGGAGCGCTCCGGGTCCACGACTTCCGTGTCGCTCTCACTTGCGGGGTATCCTCTGTTACCCATGCGTTCGCCCGTATCGCACGGGTCGGGCGACAGAATGAGGTACATATCCCCGGCCAGCACCATCGTTCACTCTAGAGAGCTTGAGGCTTGGACGTCGAATTGGAAAGTGGGGGAACGCATGGAACGAGCTCTACGGTGACGTCGAGCAAGATGCCCTGACTGTAACTGGAACGGAGGCCAGCACAAGTTTCTGGCCAAACGTATTGCTCTGCTCATCGATCGCAGGTCACCGCAATGATCATATATCAGCAGAAGTGTGGGTCCATTCGCAGCCTTGGAGAAGGCTGCGACGATGCTGAAGTAGTGAGTACATATTATAGTGAACACCCTTTTGCTATAGAGTGAAGATCCACTTCCGAGTAGAGCGTAGTCAGCATCAAGGGGAGGAGAGGGAAGGAGTACAGTACGGTGACGTGTCCAGAGCGTCGTCTTGTGGGCGGGATAGCAGGCCTATCCTATCATATCAATCTCCGACGTAAACCTGAAGCAGTCTCTGACCGTCGCAGTCAATGGGCGAAACTTGACTGGAACCATGCGCTGTTTGGTTAACTTTTCACTAAGGTAAATGGTCAATTTGGGGCCGCCGAAAATAGCACCATAAACTTTAGTTTGTAGCTGTTGACACACTGAAAACTAGAGGGCGGCGAGGGCACCAATGGACAGCTGGCGATATTGGCAATATTTGGGGCAATTTTGTGGAAGAGCTGACCAATGAAAACGAATGCAAATAGCCCGATTAAAAAAAAACATCCGAAATGACCCTCCTGCCAATTAGGGGCCATGTTTTTGACTTGGTTTCACTAAGAGATTTAAAACGTACCTCCGATGGTATCTTATAAGATGGCCAATTACATTGGATAATATCAAATTGTGGGGATATTATTGGTCATAAGATAGTGGCCCCTAATTGGCATTAATTGACCATTTACCTTATCGTCTTCTTGCTTTCCTTCCCGTGTCCCGCACCATGCACAATGTTAAACCATTAGTCTCCGTTTTAATCTCCACGGGTGCTTCAACAGAGGTGGCTACATGTACGTGTGCTTGTACTTGTACGTTGGTGTGAGTTGTTTACCCGCTTTCTTTCAAGGTCGACACTTGGTCATCGCGGTGATTTGCACTTTTCATTCGGCTTTGCTACAGATTCGAAAGGAGATTCAGCAAGAGGCACAACTTTCATGGGCGACACCTCGCCCCGACGCTGTCCCCAAGCCGAGCTTTTCGTGTCACCGGAAGCTTATTAATCCATTTTCGAGCATGATGACCAAGCACATGTTTCTTGTAGTGCTGCTTACGGTGGCCATAGCTGCTGTCTCGACCCAAACGTACCCGTTCGAGGACGAGATCACAGCAACGCCGACTCCAGTGCCCTCCCGGTCGTCCATCATGCCAGACCTCGACGCGGATTCACTAGACAGCGACGACGACGAATTTGAAGATCAAGACGATTTATCCGAGTCGTTGGCTTGGGGGCTGATGGACATGAGTCTGGCGGCCAACGTCAGCACTTTAGAGTCCACGTACACGAACTGGGTCAGCTCTGGAGCTGGCGCTGGCGTCGACATGGCGTGCTATCGCGAAACCCACGTGGCCCAAGTGTGTGCCCTTGGTTTCGAGTACAAACTTGGCACATGCTGGGCCGAGTGTCCTCTGGAATACCCCGTCGAGTGCGGGATGCAGTGCATCCGGCAGAACGACGACTGCACGCTTGAAATGCTGTCCAAGGTCTCTGCAGTAGCGCAATCAGCGCTGTCAGTCGCCACGTTCGGTGCGTACGGGGCGTTCTCCAAGATGGCTAAGGGGGTCCAGACGGCGTTCCGGTGTGGCAAGGAGGTGGCAAACTTGGTCAAGGCGCTCTCAAAGTACGTGCGGACGGTTCAAGTGAACGACCCGCAGACCACGACGGATCAGCTCGTGACGATACTGTACCAGACCGACAACGTGGTCTTTGACGTGCCGATCACTATCATGTCGTGTCTCGGGATCAAAGTCTCGCAGGGAATGAAGGTGACCGACCGAGTGACCAACACCGCCGAGCTGTTCGTGAAAGAGGTCGTGATTAACCAGGCGGCCATCACGTCCAGCTGGGAGTCATTCATGGCCTTTATGAAGAACATTACTCTGGATGAAGCCTTGGATAACCTCAACGAGACGGATATTTCATCCCTGCAGTCGGCGCTGGAGTCCGACTTGACCTGCGGAGACGACATGAAGCGTCTTACGGACCGCGTGTGGCTCACGGTGGCGTACCTACGCCAAGAGAATCCGAGCATCTCGGAAGACGAAATCCGCGTGATCATGACCAAGTCGAACCTCATGCACCACGAGGTCCCTATCGCCACCAACAACTGCATGGAGCAGTTGATCGAGGAATTCGGCGAGGCGACTGCGTACACGACGCGAGATACTTTACGCAAAACCTTCGGGGGTATCGTGGACGACCTCATTCATTCCGGAACGAGTGAGAACGGCACGTATCTCTCAGCTGGAGAGTACGCCCACACCATTAGCGACAAAGTTCTCATGCTCGCGGCAGTTTGGGACCCCTCGAACGTCGCTACCGCGGTTTCCGAATTTTTTCAGAGCATCTGCGGACCGACGGAGTTCATCGGCGAAGTCGACGATGGCTCTGCGTCTGACGCCTTAGGCCTCACGACAGTGGGCAAAGCCTTCAACAATAGTGCTGGAACTTGGACCAAGAACGGCGACGGCACTGTCACCATCACCTTCCACAGTGAAGATACTGAAAGCGTGACGGTGAACATCATGTCAGGGGGAAACGAGATCGACCAGGTTAAAGTTGAAGCCTGCACCAACGTGACTTGGGTCTCCAATATGGCAGCGCTAGGAGGCAAGACGCTCTACCTGGATCGGTGGCGTGCTGGGTTCTTAGGTATTCCAGGTACGGGAGGTGGATCTCTGCTCCTGTGGGTCCCTCGATCGAGTCAGGGTGGGAAACTGGAGCTCACCTCGAAGCTTAATGTTAGTTAAAAAAAAAACTAACAAATCTTAAAAGTAATTCCCAGTCAAGCGGTTCATGGTACGCGTCAAATTCACGAATTGTGAGGTATGATCATCTAAATTTGCAGCGTTCTTGAAACTCCCCAATTTGCTTACAGCGCTTCACGAAAAGATGGTGACGGGTAGTGTTAGCCAGCGTGGTGGTCGTATGTCACTGGCCCTGACCTCGACCATTCCATGTGACGACATACCCCTCGTATCTCCACAGCGAAATCCTCCTGCACCACTTGAAAAAGAATGTACTTCATGGTACAAACCGCCAGCTCGACGGCTCCAAGACGCACTGCAAGAATGCGCAGACTTTGATCAAGAGTTGAAAGTTCTCGAGACGTCGGGCCACACTCGAGTGGGGGCCTTTGCCAAGCCTTTGGCGAGCAAGCCAAAGGTCGAGGCTTCGTCCAAGAGTGCCAAGCCACGATCGAGCAGTAGTATCTACCTGCCACCAGAAGCTCGAGACGAAACCTCGGATCCATACGATGACGACGACGATTCCTCGTCTGACCCGTTCATCAACCAGTTCTACGATGACCAAGGCCGAACACTGTGCGAGCAACTCCTACGCGGCCGAATGCGAGTGCTGGCACTGGTAAAACTGGTGCACGGGCAGCACAGCGTCTGTAAAGCTCACGCAGAGCTGGAATTGGGAGAGGCTTACGCGAGGATGGGCCTCTGGAAGCAAGCAGAGCTGCATGCGTCGTGTGCCGCCAATCTTCTTCGTGAAATCGAGATGGAAACCCAAAAGGAGAACGCCACCTCAAAAACTCGTGGAGGGATGAAAGACAACGGGAAGCTGCTGCAGTTAGCGCTGGAGTTTTGCTACGAGGCCCAGTGCGATGAATCTGCTCGAGGTCGCGTAACAGCGGATGAGGTACGGGCACATTTGTACAAGGACGGAGAATCTGGCAGTCGGAACCAGCTTTTAGCTGCCGTCTTCGCTCGAGAGGCTCTGGAGAAAGCCTTTGGATCGGAGCAAACTCTACATTGGCAGCAGTTGCTGCTGCGTCTCGAAGCGACAAGCGAAGAGCTGCACCAGCACCTCGCCTTCGTGTCTGCTCGATTGCCTCCGGGGGTGGCGCAGATGTTGAACGCGTTATTTGTTTCCCTTGACACGGCCGAAGACGGTATCGTGCCATTCCACACCTTTCTCGATCGTCTTCAGACCGCAAATGCAGACTTCAGCAATCACAAATCCTCCTCTGCGTCGTATATCCAGGCATTATGTGCCACACTGCAGCGCGTACTCAATCGAGTGAGCTACCACTCGCTCACATGGACGGAAGTGCAAACCCTCGGAGCTAACAGTGATCTCCGACTTCCATCCAATGGTGAAGACTATAACGATAGCCCGCCGGCTCTGCTGGCACGAGTAAAACTGCTGCTAAGCCGTGTGTATCTCCGTCGCGGTCAACTCGAAGAAGCCGTGCGCTACGCGCAGGTGGCGGTTGTAGGACGAGAGAAAATTGACGCCGAGAGTAGCGACCTGGTGCAGTTTTATCTCGCAGCCGCCGAAGCTCAAGCGAGACGTGGACGGCAGCTCCGAGTTCTTGGACAACAAGCGCGCCGTGATCGTGCCGAGCGGTGGCTGCAAACGACGGAGGGGTCTCGACATTTGCGGTCTCGGGCGCTGGAAGAGGTTGAGCTTGCCAGTGGCAGTGGCGACCCATTGTTGTCGAAAAAGGATGCTGAGGCCCGTGCTAGAACGGTATTGATCCAGGAGCTCACGATCTCGCCTCCACCATCAACACTGAGTACCAATCGTCCGGGGAACGATTATGAAGCTTCTGCTCGTACGTTAATGGAAGAGGCACTGGAAAATTGCAGCAAAGCTTGGGAACTCCAGGAACGCCACTTTGGTCGTGAGCACGTCACCACCGCAGCTGCACACGTTATTCTCGCACAGGTTCATCTTCTTCGAAGTGGCAACGAGGATCGGAAGACCACTGCAGACGTGAAGGAAGCGATTCTGGAGGCGATACGCAGTTTTACTGCCGCTATTGACGTTTACGAGAATGCATGCAGTGGAACCGTACCAGCTTCGGCGTTCCTCCATCTAGAACTCGCCAAACTGTACCAACAAGATCAGCTCAAACAGGATGAAGCACGCTCCGAGTTCCTACTCGTAGGGCGATTCTTCGCCACCTTTTCCGCCGAGTTCGCGGGGTCAGAGAGTACGAAGCGCGAATGCTCTGCGTTGGCGTTGGATGCCTTCCGTCAATGGATCTCTCTCAGTCGTAGCGATGGCATCACTTCACTCGACGACCAGCGCCTGGTGCTAGAAGAAATGAACAATGTTAGTGTCAACGGGTACGGCGAATTCTCGATAGAAGCTTGCGAAAGTGCTGCAGAGCTTGCGCGGATGCTACACCGGATCGCAACTTCGAGAGAAGGTCAACGAGAGCCTCAAAGCGAAATTCACGACAAATTACGTACCGCTTCCAGGTTGCTGAGGTCTGCGAGCTACATCGCCGAAAGTTTGGTAGGTGCCAACGATCGACGCTCTCGAAAGCTTCGCAAGGATGCAAACGAGATCGAAACGCAGATGCGATCGACTCTAGCTGGGAGTCAAGAAGGTGGGGGCGGGGGACACGAGTGGCTTACCATCTAGACACGACGTCAAGTGAAAAGAACAAATACATTCCAAAGCATTACCGCATCACATGTACTGCACTGCACACCTGTTGTCTTACGTGCTGAGTGAGAGCAGTAGTGCTGTTCCGCGCCGTGTCCAGAGATCAGGAGTCTTGCCGGGTCCTACCTTGAGATCAACGGCAATCATGAACGACGGACGCTCGCGCGTTCCTGTTCGCAAAGGGTACATATACAGGGGGCAACTGTACAACCCCTTGGCAGACTTCTTCTTGGCCTCCACAGGACGGAAGTGCAGGATAGGCATCCCGCAATGCAGCTCCATTGGATGTGGTTCAGCGAGACAATCGTGATCAAAGTCCCATCGGGCACCTTCCAGGATAAGTCCCTTGATGTAGGCACCATCCTTGGGACCGGTAGGGAGCGCGTTTTCGCCCTGGTTCAGTACGATGAACTCCCAGTTCAGCGAGTCGATTGCCAGCCCGTTCTTACGAGCTGCTGTCTGCAGAAGCGCCGTGAGGAAACCTGTCGGGTACGTGAAGCCGGTCAGCCAGAAAACAGCAGGCTGAGCTTGGTTCGCCCACCGATCCATTTGCTCGCAGCGGAGTTTCAAGTCCTGCGTCCAAGGGCCCAACGGCTTGAGTGACGGATAGCAGAAGCTCCAGGCCTGGGGTACCGCACCAACTAGCAACGCATTGTAGACAGCTTCCAGTTCTGGAGTAATAACCACGGATCCCTGGATGCCTTTCTCCAGGGCTCGAGCAGACGAAGTGATAGTGGCCAGCAGCTTGTTATATCGCTCAAGCTCTTGCATGAGAACAGTTTTGAGAGCATCCGGGTCACCCCGAGCTGCGAGGCCTGCCTTGATGTTTGCGAGATCAAACACATCAGGAACTGTTTCTCGCAGCGTCTGTAAAAGACCCAAGACAGTATCATCTTTGCCACTGCCACCTTCAGCAACGTCTAGTGCCTGCAGGGAAAGAATCGTCGCTAACAGCTCTCGTCCGTCGTCAATCTGCGAAGCGATCTGAGCGTTGGGGTGTTGACCAAATGCAGCAGGTGGGTCATCCAAAGGCAGTTGTCGAATGTACTCCGCGTAAGAAGATAGCTCGCCGTCGTCAGGAACGAAATAATACTCGGAGTCAGATAACAGTATGTTGTCCACGGTGAGTACGTTCTCGGAGAAGAATTGCGAGATGTACACGAGCATGAGGCGACGGTCCCAATCGTCTGTCACGCGGCCGCCGTAGTTCGCCTGGGCAATGAGATACTTGAGTGCGTCCCAAGGCGTATCCTCGTATTCATCGAGGTAAATTGCCAACACATCCTCACTGATGGCGAAATCCGATTCGTTAAAGTCGTACGGGATATTCCAGCCAAGGTTGTTAAACTTGCGCCGCTCCAGCAGCAATGAGTGGAACCAGCACAAGCAAAAGAGAAGGCGCTTGTACTTCTTCACCTGTCGGCATCGCGCAAACTTGTCTGGCGTGATCGTATTATACAAACGTATCAAGTTAGCCTTCAAGCCACGCGGTGGCTCGGTAGTCATCTTGATGCCGCGCTGCAAAATCGCAATAGGGAACTTTGGGTTCGGGCTACTCGTGAGCCATAGTCGGAACTGCGGATTAATGGGACCAGCAGGAGCTGGTGCTGCTGCGCAGAAGTTGTCGATTAGCTTTTCCAGCGTCGGTGCCCAGCTGAGCATCAAGTGACAGTTCGCAAGGAAGACCCAGTTTCCAGCATCTAGTCCTCGCGACAGCATGGCCTCAGCCACACTCGCCTGCCCCTGCCCAAGAGCGCAGTTTTCCACTGTTTTGTGGAGCGACTCAGCCAATGCGATCAGCGAGTTAGTCGGGTCCACACCAGGAGACAGCACGAAGATGAGTGGTGTTTTGTAGTTGGACGTCTCGTAGATGGCCTTCAGGTCAAATGGTGGAGGATCCACAAACTGGGCTCCAAGATGCGTGGCCGTAAACCGCGCCGCCTGAATACTGAGCCGATCAGGTCGAATACACCGAAGCAGCAGCATTCTCTGCAGCTCGTTACACTTGCCCTCCCAATCTCCGGGTAGCGCTTCGATTTCGGGTGTGCTGCTTTGGTACCATGACTTCCATCCTTTCAGCGTCTGCTCGAAGGAGCTGATGATGCCGTGGAAAGCAGACAGCTTGTTGAGTTCAACAATGCTCGCCCAAGCACCATCAGACAGGAACTCGTTCGCAACATTGGTGACCTTTTCTTCTTGCGCGAGAACGTTACCACCCTTCAGCAGAAAGTCGTACTCGTCGTGAGGAAGCTTGTTCACACTCTGCAACACACGCGCGCACATTTGCAGCGAGAAGAGAAGTTTGTGGCGCTCGAACAATCCACGGCAGGCGTAGGCATACACTGCATAGGTGTGGTAATCGTTGATGGCGTTAATTCGTTCCGTGAGCTCTTCGCTGAGCGCACCTTGGTTCTTGAGACTTCGGCTCTTGACGATGGAGTCCTGGAAAAGGGCCACATACGCGTCAAGTGAAAACTGGTACATTGGGTCGACGCTTGTCATGTCGTTCAGCACGAAATATAGTGTTGATGAACGCAGGGCCACACGTGTGTATCCCATACGTGCAGCGTCAATCTTCTTCTCGGTCTCTTCACTGATAACGAGCTGCACGGACACCTCTTCGGACGTTGTCTTGGACGCATTCAGCGTGGTCACAAGCTGCTCATCGTCCAGGAGTGAACCCTTCGCCGCCGATAGAAGGCGTAAGATTTCATTTTCAAGATCAATGAGCTTCTTCTTTGCTGCAGCCACGCGCATGACAAGGTCGGACTTCTGCTCCTCCAGTGCTGGTTCTTCAAGCTGGACAGCGATGCCAAGCAGCTGAGCCTCAAGTCCCTGCTCCTTCACAACAAAGTTGACGATGGTTGTCTTCGTGGACACTTCCGGGGTGTAGTGAGGATTGTGAAGCTTCGTTGTGAGGTAGAAGCGGAATTCGCGATTGTAATCGAGCTCCTTATCGCCGAGGCGAAGTACTTCGCGGTTCCCTACCTTGATAATACTCTTGGTAAGTACCGGCTCAAGACTGGGATCCAACTCCTCCAAAATGTCCTGCATCAGCACGGGTGAACCAAAGCGAATGCCGTTCTCCAACTTGCGCAGCAAATCCTTCATCATGGGGTCTACGACTTCGAGGCGCGTTCCCTCCATAGCCTTAATCCATTTGTTTGCCTGACCCTGAGGGTCGATCATGAGTGGCCATCGCTTGCCTCGCGTTGTAATCACGCCGTTCTCAGTCGAGAGCGGATCACGCGGAAGACCGTGCGCATTCCAGCTTCGCACATCCGTTGGGTCGGCTAAGAAGTCGATGAACGTGAACTTAGGGGACAATGGGAGAGCCTGTTGCGTCACACGATTCATCCAGGTATCTACGAGCGATCCACGATAGAAAGTATCGAATGGACCAGCGTATGAGATGAAGGCAGCAGCCACAAGTGCGTCCCCCACGACGTTCTGAAGGCTTGCATTCTTGTCAGCAATTGAGATTTCCCAACGTTCACGCTCACCAGCAAGTCCCTTAACCAGCTGCTCAGCACGAGAGAGTTTCAATTCCAGTAACTCAGCCTCTTCTCGCAGCGCATTCTTCTCCGACACGCTGGTGTCGTACTGGTTTTTCAGCGCCTCAACTTTCTCCGTGACTTCCTGAAGTTTCTCCTTTGCTACCTGAAGATCCTTCTGCTTAACCGCAAGAGCCTGCTGTGACTTCCGCAGGACTTCTTTCTTGGGAGCAACGACACGGAATACACTGGAGTAACACTCCATAGCAAGCACCCACGAGCACAAAGCTCCAGCGGCCGACGACACCTTCCTTACTATGTCTGAATTGAAAGTTGGCTTCGATGTGTACTTCTTGAGAGCAGTCACTGTCTTGTCACGGATAGAGTCCTTATCGAATGTCTTGATTTGCTGCAGGAAGCTCACATCATTCATCTTAATCTTGGCGGACGCCCACGTAGGAGGCAAACCGAACAGAATCATCACTGCGCACATCACCATCGACACTGCCTCGGGTGGCTGGGTGTATACTTTCACCTCTGCAATCGCCTTTTTGTCCAGGTTCTCCACCTCCTGCATGGCGCGTTGAAGTGCGGGAAGTGCCTCGTCCAAATCCTTTTGTGCGTCATCAGCGATCTTCTTGGTCTCACCCTCCTCCTTGCCAATACGCTCACTGTCTGCCTCGACCTGTTTCCGTTGTTCGTCAGCAACACGACGCTCGGACACGATCACCACCAGCAAGTCACTGCAGTCCTTGTTCTTCTGTGCGACCACGATTTTACGCTGCTCAAGTTGCTTGGACATTTCTTCCACTTGCAGTCGAGACTCTTCCAGTTTTGCTAGACCATTTTTGAGTTTGTCACGAGTGTCGCGGATAGTTGCAGCCTTCTCCGATAGCAATTCTACATAACCTGTAACAAGAGACAGATAGTTTGTAGGCGTCACGTAGTTGTGCCGCTTCATACGGGCCAGAACTTGCGAGGATGCAAGCATCACGCTGCTGTGAACCACAGCGAACACTGCAGCAATCTTCGGGCGTTGAGCTTCTGCAGCGACATTTCTCTCCTCGAGGAACTTCATACCAACTTCCTGAAGAGCATCCAGAGGCCATTCATTGAACCAGTCAATGTTGGTATTGTTGACGAGGGACGGGAATTGACGGCATCGATTGCAAAAGCCTTTGCCAATCGGACTGAAGGCTAGAACGACGTGCAGATTTTGACGAACTTCGCTAATGAAGAAGTTCCAAAGCGATTCCTTGGTCTCACGTATACCCTGAGCACGTGCTCGCAGACGAACACCATCCAGGATGCCTGCTTGCTCGTCCTTCTCGAAGAGCCCCGGAATTTCTCCACTGCTCAGGATATTGTTCAGATCCTCGACGAATGACTCGCTCTTGATCTGCGTATCGCTGAACAGGAAAACAGTTTTCTGTTGTTGTAATCCCACTTGAGTGTAGAGTTTCTTGATATCCTCGTGAAACTCCAAGCTGCGATAGTTTTTGCCTACTTCGATCTGGAACACCTTGAAGCCACCCATAAAGGCAGCAAGTTTTGTTAGAGACTGCCGACCGCTACCACCAACGCCAACAAGGAGCAAGTTGCCGCGCATCGTCATGAGCTGCCGGTGAATGCGTAGTATGTGCATGAGCGCATCGCTGAACATAACAAGATTCATGGGAACAAACCCTGGCTCGGCGTTGTGATTCTCCAGCTGTTCCTCCACAAAACCCTTCAACATCTTCATATCCATGACTTCCGCGTACCGCGCGCTGCCTTCTTCAGAGCCCGCAGTAGTAGAGAAGATGTATGTAAACAGCGGTCCGTTTTCCTTCAGTTGTTCCGGCGCTGAAGACAGCAAGCGACCCCAGTCTGTCTGGAAGTGTACACCTAACAGATCATCAAGCTTCTTCTTGAAAGTCTGCCGGTCTTCATAGCTAGTCAGGCGATCCGAGAATACCCGAAGGCTTTCATGCATCCATAGTCTCAACATGCCGTCACGACTTGCTACATTGTGCTTGTCAGAAAGCAGTAGACCTTGAATCACTCGGGCCATATCGCGCAAGTTGAACAGATAGTGGCAGTTCGCTGGGGTGGGCAAGAACTGCTCCAGCACATTCTGATAGAGTTGGATGGTTGCAGCGACCAGAGGCACACCTAGCGGCTTGATTTCATCGTCGAACTCAGCAAGTTTGGGCACGAGCATGGTCTCGAATATACGCTTCAGCTGAGCTTGCTCAGGGATCGTCATGTTGATCAGATTGAAGCGACTTTGGAAGCGGGAGCTGATGACAGATCGCCCACCACCTGGAGGTCCCATCGATGCAACGAACTGCATGTCGATAAAGTACTTGAGTGTCTGTTTCTTGCGGTCATACCAGCAGCTATAGTCAACCCATTGCCGAAGCAGCTCCAGTGGCGGCTGAGATCCAAACATGTCCTTCGTTGGCATGTTCATGTCATCGATAAACGTAACTAGCTTCTTGCCACCCACAGGACCGAATCGATTCAGTGAACGCTTTTCCATGACGTTTTCGATCATGTCCTGCGTTGTCGCAGAAGACGTGGCAGATGAGAAGTTCATCACTAGCACATTGTACGCGTCACTGAGAGCGTCAATTTCTCGCTCGATAACAGTTGTCTTTCCTACGCCAGTCTCACCTACCAGCAGAGTGTGGATACCTGCCGTGAGCATAGTCTGGAGCAGGAACCCATACCGCAATGTATCAATCGTGGGCACCATGATCTTGTGGAACGGTGTGTTAGGAGCGATACGGAAGTTTGGCGGTAGCTTCTCGTCCCAAAGCTTGAACTCACGACTTGAAGGCTCTACAAAAAAGTCATACGCAGTTTTGAGAGGAGGATAGACGGAATCAATGTCTCGCAGGAAGAAATCAAACTTTTTGCGTCCCTCCTCGTTTGCAGCGGCCATAACACTCCAGGTCATGCAAAATAGGAACCACTTTTCAACAGCGACGGCGAACTTGTCTCCGCAGGCTGTCAAATCCACGCCATTTTCAGCTGTAGCTAGAGCGTTGTACAGGTTGCAAAAGGATTTGACGCTGTTGAAGGTCGTCACTGGAATGAGTTCGGTCACCTCGGAGGTCTTAAATCGCAGCACCTTCTCCATGTATTTGTCGAACAGTGCTTGAAGTACATCACGCTCTTCCTGGATACAAATTGTCGTAGCGAGCCATGTCTGAATGAATGGACGCCAACCAAGATCTTCAACATCCATATAAACCATTCCTGCTCGGCTGACGGTAGCAGGAGAAGCCACCGCAAGGTCCTGGACCTCGAACATAAGCGCCATCGATGGACTCATACTGATTCGATCACCGTTGATCAGGGTTAGCACCTTGTTATCATCCATGACACTGTTCATACTTTCGATCCATAGTGTGTCAACTGGTCCATCCAGCATAATCCACTTCTCTTCAGCTTTCTCATCTGCCGCAAGGTTTCGGAAGATGGCAGACAAGATGCCGTCGATCCACTCGAACGTTGACAGATCGTACACACCGTAAATCTCGTTCAAAGATATGGACTTCGGGTTCAAGACCTGTACCCGGACAGGCATGTATCCAGGCACACCCTCTTTTGCCAACGATGTCTTCGCAGCCATAAGCGTTTTCCAGATCGTTGTTTTTCCTGCCATTGTCTGACCCACGATCATATTACAGTGGCGAGTCAACTGGGACTCATACAACTGGATTGTCTTAAACACAATCACCGGGTGCACTTGTAACTTGTGCTCCAGCAGTGCCTGCTCGATGTTGCCCTGGAGTTTGCCGTAGTCCGTCACAGGGAGCTCGATCGAAGGGAACAGGTCTCCCAGTAACAAGCGGAAGAGTACTGCATCTTCCCGAATAAACTTCGGCATATTCATATCGCGAAGTGCACGCAGCAAAATATTTTCCTCCTGCAGGTTCGGGTCCTCCCGCTTTAGAGTACCTGCCATGTTCAGCACAGCCTTCAGGCTACGCAGTCCAAAATCGTAGTGATCCTGCTTGCTTAGCTGCTGAATCATCAGTCCGTACAGCGTCGTCGTCTTCTTCGCCAGAATCTTGGCATCACGGAACCCTTCAGCTTGAAGCATAACCTCAGCAATCAGTGCCAGATCAGGTACCATCATGGCACAGGGGCGCATCAGCGCTTTGAGGTTGTCTGGAAGTTCAGTGCGGCCAGCATAACCCGGATTCATCGTAATGAAGATACCCATGTTGAAGTTGACCCTCATCAGTGAGCCAAGGAACATGACCTGGGTCTGTCTGGCAGTGAGAGCCTGCATGATGGTCAAAACCTGTTGTGCCACGACAGAGAGCACCTCGATCTCAATACGGTTGAACTCATCGAAGCAACCCCACCCGCCAGACTGGACGAGACCAGCAAACATTCGACCGACGGACTTGTAATCCAAGCCATCACTGCAGTTAAACACAATGACGTACTTTGCGAGGTTCTTGCCCAGATCTTTCACCGTCTCGGTTTTTCCTGTTCCTGCTGGGCCCAGGGGGTTGCCACCTCTGTTCAGGTGCAGTGCTGTTGTCATGGTGAGAACGCACCGGTCCGTCAGTGGTGTGATCACAAGACGTCCATTGTTGCCCTGATACTCGTAGGAATACTGCAACGAGGTGACCGTCTGCTTAACCTCGCAAATACCCGATTCGCCCAAATCCTTGTTGAAGTAGAAGCGTAGCTGCATCAACCAGTCGAAGTCATTCACGCTTTTGCAATTCTGCTTGACCAGGCGATCGATAACGTCTCGCGAATGGATTTCGATCGTTATGAGAGCTACGACTTTGCGGCGATCAGTCGTCGAGAGCTGGCCACGCACCATATCTGCGAGCTTGTTCAAATAGGACACCCACTTCTTCTTCAGCTGCTTCAGCGCCTTCTTCTCTCCTTTGGCCACCTCATTGAGAGCCTTGATGCATTCGTTCGTCCAAGCTGTTTGACCACACGTGATCAATAGCTGGCCCGGGAAATCTTTGATCCACTTCTCCTTCTTGCCCTTGTAGCCCACAATACACTGTGCGAAAATCTTCTCCAACGTGTTGACCATGGCGGCTTCAATCCGTAATAACCACCCTTCCACTGCACCAGCAACCACCACATTCGATGCAAACATCACGTGCTCGCCGCACGGTGAGTTCATTCCCAGAGCCTCGAATGTTGAATTTCCGCGTGCCCCTGGTGGGATCAGGTTCAGCGTCTTGATTGCCTCAAAGCACTTTTTGATATGTTTCTGCACTTGGTCCGGGTCCTTCTGATGCCCTAAAATCTCTAGCAGATCATCGTTTGATAGGAAGTAGAAGCGTGGAAACAGCATTCGCTTGGTCTCCAGATACTGATCCAGACACTTTTGAATCTGATCCAGCTTCTCCTGCATTGCGACCAACGTCTCCAGTACACCTGCTTCCTGCGTCGCTTGCAGCGCATTCTTTGTCTTAGCCATCCCTTCTGTCACTCGGCAGTAAGCCGTATTGACCTCGTCAAAAAGTTGACTTTCCAATGGCAGTTGCTTGCGGATATCCTCGGACGCCATGAAGATACTTTCCAAATAGATCCAGCAACGCTGCACACCAAGCAGTGTCTCGATGACTTCAGACAAGTGGGAAAGCGCTTTCTCCCAATACAAAATCCGCGTATCGAAAGAGCCGAAGAACGGCGAAGCCTTCATCGTTGACAGCTGCACTTGATCATCTTCAAGAGCTGTGAATAGGTCATCTGCAGAACGAATCTTATAGTAGACACCTTTGTATTCCGTGATGTCAACATCAATCGCAGCCCAGCGCTTTTCGATACCATCCAGCGTTTGCTCGATAGATAGTTCTTTCCCGGCATTGCTGGACAGTGTGCTAATAAACTCGGCATGTAAATGAAATCCGAGAGAAAATACACGCTCCAGTGTGAAGCTTGTAGATTCTGTGTCGAATGTCTTGTCCATTTCTTCTTTCAGCTGTGCCCAGTGACGCGCTCGAAGCGCAGGGCTCTTGAGGTCTTGAATCAAGGGCAAAGTTTGTCTAAACTGCTCGATCTTGGTCTTCATAGAACCCCACACAGTCCAGTTCTTCATGTCCTTCCCGTATTTGACCACCTTCTTGAAAAATTGAGCAGCAGTCGACTCCATCGTCTCCACTTCAATCTCGTAGAACACTTTGTTTTTCCACGAAGCCCACACGACCTCCCACTCATCGGTAAGAGTCCAGATCTGTTGAAGCAGTTCGAGCTCCTTCTCAGTCTGTACAAACCCATCGTTTTTGGATTCTTCGATGCCGAAAATCTCTAGACCTTTCTTCAGGGCGTTCTGGCGAGAGCGTGTAGTCTCCATCTTCTTCTCGAATTCGGCAAGGATCTTACGTGCTGCCTTTGACTGCTGCTCACCAGAGTAAGGTAATGTCGCCTCTGCTTCAGTACGGAGTTCTGACATGATGTTGTTCAGATCTGCCACAGAGTCTTGCAGGCTTTGTTTCATGCTCACTTTGCACTTTTGCAGCATCGTGTTCGCATCCACCAGCATCACCTCGTACGTTTCCCAGTTGGATTTCAGGTTAACGAGGTCGCGCTGCTCCTCATCCGTTGTTTGCACGTCGAATTCGGCCAACAGATCGTACTTGTGTTGCAAAGGCTCAAATCGCGCCACAACTCCTGGCATGCCCTCCTTGACATCCTGTAAAAGATGGATACTTTCGCTCAGATGATCCAAATTGGATGGCTTGGTCTGAAGCTTTTGAGTGTTGTCCTTCATCATATTCATGAGGTCTCTTAGCTCGTCGTGCGCCGTCTGGTTCAGCAGGCCTGTAAGCTTGCCGATCCATTGCACCGTGTGCTCGACTAGACTTGCCTTGAGGAAGTTGGTATCAATCTGGATGAAGTTGATTGTGTTGGTCAAATCTTCATTCTGGATACTGACTTGCTGCTCCCGATATCGCTCAATATCTGCGCGGAACTGCTGCAGCGGCCTGTTTGCCTTAGCATAACGGCGAATGAAGGCTTGCTTGTCTTGGTTCCAGACGAGCTTGTACTTGTCCCAATATCCTAAGTACTTCTGCAATTCGGTAGCACTAGACGACATGCCGTTCATGATGTGCACGAGTACCTTCAGAATTTCTTCATCGTTGAAAATGGACTGGTAAAAGTTACTCACAACCGGCGTGGGCTCTGCTTTATCAGCTGTATCGACGGTTGAAAGTGCCTCCTGTTGATTACCAGTAGGCTCTCCGCTTGCCGTATCAGGTGCACGGACCTCCTCTCCACCCTTTGCGGCGGCTGAATCGGACTTTCCGTCTGCAGGTGCATCATTGGCACCTGAGTTGTCCGCATTAGCTTGGTTGTTGCCATGATGTCGCGGAAGCGACGCGACCAAGCGCGGTACAACAGAAATTACGTTGAAAATCTCCTTGGCTACCGCGTTCACCATTTGTGTGAGGTCAGCCATGAATGGCTTGAACTCAACCTTGTTGTCTTCAAGGACAACATGAATCCGAAACAGGGGCCGCGGGTCAGTCTTCGCGTCACCATTAATTGCTTTCGACAGCTCTTGAAGTGACTTCTTCACGGACTGTCGCAGAGCATCTTCCAGCATTTTATCCGAGCGCTCTACAAATCGATTCCATTCTCGCTGTACCTCGGGAGGACCCGACGCGAAGTGTTCGTAGGTCGCTGTCATCGTAGAGTTAATCGTTTGATACGCCCCACGCAATTGTTTCTCGATTGTTTTTCGGTGAATCACCTGCTTCGCTTCGAAGACACCGTCGTCATAAATCGTATTACGTTCGATGAAAATGTGCATCAACCCGCT
Organism: Phytophthora pseudosyringae; assembly: GCA_019155715.1. NCBI lineage: Eukaryota > Oomycota > Peronosporomycetes > Peronosporales > Peronosporaceae > Phytophthora > Phytophthora pseudosyringae. Next base: position 67,178 of record JAGDFM010000045.1, read on the forward strand.
GATCATCTTGCAGTTCTTCATCACGATATCCTTGTTTTCCTGGAACTCCTGGACAATTTTGTACGTAGTCTCGCAGTGCTTGCGGCAGTCTGCAACATACCACTCGACAATGCCCTTAGAGACCCACGTGAGCTTTTGAAGTCCTGGTTGAATGCGACGATCAAGCTTGCGGATGATATCTTCAAACAGTCGTCGCTCCGTTGATGACAGCTCCAGCAAAATGCGATTATAGTCGCGAACTACTAGCATCACGTGTTCGCGCAACACCCGCAACTGTTCTTTCTGGTTGCAAATGTCGTGTGCCATGTATGGGATTTGGATTTCACCGTTGAAGTATTGCCAGTAGTGAACCTCCGTGAACAAGTTTAGCAATGGACGGTCGAAGTTGCAGTGAAGAAATCCTTTCTTCGCCCGTCCAATTAGGGTTTTCTCCGTGTTTTGGAGAGCGTTTGAATCTTTGCTGTGGGAGTTCAAGTTCACGCTCGTGGATGCGGCGTCATGGTCTGAGCCAGTCTTTGTCATCAACGGGTTCTCCAGTCGCGAACTCACGTTTGTGCTACCCAATGAATTCAAGTCTTCGATCCAGTCATGGTACTTGCGCTGGATGTACTCATCGATCACCAATCGCAAACCGTCGTAGGCGTTCTGGGCCTCGTCGCATTCTGCTGCATTGGAAGGGTCGACCAGTTCTTGCAGACGCACAAGGTCGTCCGTTGCACGGAGCAGCAGGCTTCGTGCCCACAGGGCTGCACCTGCGAACTGAGGCTCTGTGGGCGACAGTAGCGGTGCGTGTTTGTTCTTTTCAAACAGGTTTCGAATAGACGCGATGTTAGCCTTAAACATACCAAAAATGTCGATCGTACGCTTCTCCACGCAGCGTTTAATAGCCTCGCGCTGAGCAATCTTCTGGAATGACCGAATCATATCCACACCAGCAGCAACTGTGGAGACGGTCTCAAAGGCTCCATTGATAACGTTCTGGGTCATGGCCTCCAGATCCTTCATTCCGTTCTTGAATGAATTGAAATCGCTGTGCCAACTGGTGTTTTTGACATCTAGGATATCGTAGTCTAGTTGGCGCAGGCGATCAACGTGCCCCTCAAACTGTGCCTCGATGCCCCGTAAACTCTTCACGATGTCCATGCCACGATTGCCTCCAAACGTAGGAAGGTCCTCGCGCTTGCCACCTTTGCCCTTACGTGCGAACTGGATCTGTCCTTCACAAACTTCTAGCAACTCTCGGCAGCGCTGTACAAACGCGTCAATCTGCGCGAAAATGCCCGTTTCATCAAAATTCCACCGACGGTCAGGAGATGGGGCAGTGGCATTGACAGCATTGGAGGCTTTGCGGTAAATCTGCTTCCACGATACTCCGCACTGGATGCTCTGCTCAAGGTGGTGGATGCTGGCTTCAACATTCCCATCGAACACGTCCGGGAGCGAGATCTTTTTGCAGCAAACGATGATAATCTCGTTGCTCACCTTGCGCAACAAACTCGTGATCCGATCCTCCGTGTTGTAGTGGCGCGAGTACATCCATATGAGGCGGATGAAGTTCAGCAGCTTCGGTAGCAGCAGCGGGATCTCGTCAGGCTGTGCTCGCGTGATCTCTTCACACACAGGGCTGAGTTTCTGCAGGAAACGAAGATTGTCATTCGCCTCCGTCGACCCCTGCTTGATGATCTGCGAGAGCGTCTCGAAAGGCTGCAGATAGGACGACTTGGCAGCACGGAGGATCTCCACAATCTCCTTGACCCCCTCTCGATTGAGCTGATCCGTGATCCCCGAGAGGTCCTCGGTGCGATGCTCCCAGAAATTAATCTCTTCGAGGGGACCTGCACCCTCTGCGTCGTGTGCGTTGTCCTGGTTGTTGATCACCTCTTTGATCTGCCGCGTCCAGTGGATCACCGTGGACTCGAGCTGCTGCACGAGGTCTTTGTCCTTGTAGTTGAACTTGTCCGGGTTCACGGGCGGCAGGTACAGCACGGTCTTGCCGCAGCCGCGACTGACGGTCTCCGTGAGACTCGACATGAAGCGGAAGAACTGGCCCGTGAACTCCTTCTGCACGCTCTCGGGCCACGACCTGTTGGCCTGCAGCCGCTGCAGGTAGTAGCCGTTCATGAGGTGCAGCAGTGACGAGATGGCGTCCTTCTCGACCGTCCCGAACTGCAGCGCGTCCTTGACGTTGGCGGGCGTCACGAGCGCCTGCCCGTTCTTCACAAAGTACATGACGCTGCTGAAGCCTCGAGGGGCCGTCGTGAGGACCGAGAGCGAGTCGTTCTGCACCGTGAGGAAGAGCGCGGGGACGCCCGAGCTCTCCACGAACTCCTTGACGGTCGCCAGGTCCGCGGACGTCCAGGCCTTGGGCTGGTACCCGGGCAGCGAGATCCGCTCGCGGATCCACTGCACGATAAGCTCCACGTCCTCGAACGACGAGCTCATGGCGGAGGAAAGTCTTGCACTGGGAGGGTGCGTGGATCCGAGGGTCGCGACGGCTCGGGCGTCGCGTCAGACCGAATTAGTCGGCGACTGGTGATGTTCCCGGCGCGTCACATGAGCTCAGAGGCAAACGAGCGCAGCGAGGCGCGTGTGGCCATGTCGAGGCGGCTGGCAACGTAAAGAAGCATCCAAAGGCGCTTTCAATTCCGCGCGCGCGCACTTCACAAAGGCGGAGTTCCCCTAAGGGTAAACTAGAAATGTACCCATGTAAACAAAAACGGTAAACAAACAAACCAATGGTTAAAAATTTAACCATTGGGTTGTTTGTTTAGCTTACTTGTTTTTAACTTTCGAGCTGGCGACCCCCTGCGCATCGCGTGCTGCTTGATCCAGTAGCTCGTTTGGCGCTGGTTGCACGCCGCCGCACACGTCCACTCGTTCCCCAGTCTTCCCTCTTTCACACCCGCAGCCATGGCCAAGGCGTCGCCGAGCGAGAAGCGCCAGGAGGAGCGGCTGATCCAGGAACTGCGCGACTTCCAGCGCGCCAACCCGACCAACAAGCGCTGCTTCGACTGCAACGAGATGGTAGGCCCAGCAGACTCCAACTGTCGCCTCTGCACAGTGTCAGAGAGCTTGACTGGCGGCCTGCTCTTCTGTATTCGTGTGCATTGCCCCGTGCTGACGCGGTAGATCTCTTGTGCAGATGCCCCAGTACGTCTGCCTGGACTTCAACACCTTCGTCTGCACCGCATGCAGCGGCATCCAGTGAGTGAATGCACTGCTGCAATGCAATACTTTCTAGGGGACTCTTGTTAACATTGTGTGTCTGTTGATGGCAGCCGCGAGTTCGCGCACCGCGTCAAGTCCATCTCCATGTCCAAGTTCACGGAGAGCGAGATCAAGAACATGATCAACCACGGCGGCAACGAGGCGGCGCAAAAGTACTGGCGAAGCAGGCACGACCCGAGCTTCCGCCCGAACGGAGGCAACGACGGCGAGCGCACGCGCAACTTTATTCGTTTGACGTACATTGATCGCAAGTACGGGAATGACTTGGTGGTACATGAATGGGTGCGGTATTGAAGGACTGTGACTAACGCTTTTTGCTGCAATTTAGGTGGGTGTATGAGTCGCCGCGTCATACCAAGGAGGAAGAACCGGAGCGAACGTCCTCGGTGAGTTTTACCTGTCCTTGGCTTTCGATACACATAATGCTTGGTGTATTGTTTTTTGCTGACGCTGCGAGTGGTTCATTTCATCCAGAAAAGCAGCAAGAAGAAAGAGAAAAAGGCGGACAGCGACGATGACTTCTTCTCGTCCAGCTCGAAAGCAGCCAAGACTACTACTGATAGTGGGTTCGCTGATTTTTCCAACTTTGAAGGCAGCAGCAGAACGGCTGCCGCTGCAGCGCAGTCGTTTGGAGACTTCGGCGACCCAGCACCTACGAAGAAGACCGATGATGGCTTTGCGGATTTTGGTGATTTTTCAGGATCCAGCGGTACCGCTAAAACAGAGCAGAAGGCACCAACGAAGGCAACGCCGCCCCCGCCACCGGCACCAAAGTTTGGGTCGTTCAAGATTGCACCGCCACCTGGGTCGAACTTCTCCTCTTCCAGTGTTAGTACAATGCCCGCTACGAATGATCTCATGGGTCTTAGTCCACCGAAGAAGGCCGACGACCCGTTTGGTTTTGATGCCCCAGCACCAGCTTCCAAAGCACCGAGCCACCCAGCCCGTGCATCTTCATCTCCGTTTGACGCCTTCGATGCTCCCCGAGCAGGTAGTCGCTCCAACTCAGCAGCGTCTCTTGACCCGTTCAGCAATATGGCTGTCGCAGCTCCGTCTGCACCAGCGTCATCCACCCAGAACGCGTCGCCATTTGATGCATTCGGCTCTCCGACTGTGGCGTCACCTTCGGCTTTCGACGCTTTTGCCGCGCCATCGCCTGCATCTACCGCGGGCAGCAATGTATTCGATGCCTTTGGTGGAGGTGGAGACGCCTTCGGGGATTTCACGGGCTCAAACAGCTCTTCGAGGACAAACTCGGCCAATCCCGTTCTGGATCCTTTCGCCAATAAGCCCGAGAAGTCTGCAGCTGCTCCTACTGCTGATCCATTTGCGGCTTTCGATGGTATGCAGCCGAGCAATAGTGCTACACCCGCATCCGGCAGTACGGCTCCGAACAGCTCGAGTCACCAGCAAGCTGCGATGCAGGATCCATTTGGGTTTGCAAGCGGGACGAGTAACGCCAACATCGGATTTCCGCCACCTCAGCAGCAGCATCCTGCTCATGGCGCGACTAACCAGGCATTTGGAGGCTTCCCTGGCGGCTTCCCGCAACAGCAACAGCCTCATAACGCGTTTGGTGGCCAAGCCCAGCAGCAGCAATGGTATGGGCAGCAGCAAGGATACTCCGGGCAACAGCAGCCGATGCACCCGTCAGGGCAGCAATACCCTGCGCAGTTTCCTCCTCGCCCGGTCGGAGGAGCTCCTCCTGCGTCGATTCCAGTGAAGGTACGTGCGATCAGCGCCACTTCTTCTTTGCTGATGATAGGTGTTAACTTGTCTTCCTTTGATTCTGCTTGGTGTAGACTCCGGCATCGGCGGCTTCGCTCAACGATCCTTTCGCCTCGCTCAACCTCGGCAACCTGGGGTTCGGTAATTCAAGCAGCAACGCTACTGCGGCGCGCACAGGTTCAGGGGGAGCGGCGGGATCGGCGGCACCTTTCGCACCCCCAAACCGGGTTGGCTCGGCCGGATCGTTCTCCTACCCACAGTAAGTATTACCATGGCTGCTTCGGCATACTTCGAGTTTGGTTGCGCGTACTGAACGTTGCTGTGCCCTACACCAGGCCACAAGCTCGAGCGACTTCCTCGTTCACGCACCCTGCGCAGAATCCCGCCGCGTCCGCTGACCCTAACGCGTACGTGCCTGCACCTTTGGCAGGCTTCTGGCCACGGCTCCTAGTGACTGTCTAATGCTTTTCATGCTGTCACGCAGGTTTGGCGACTTTGCGAGCGCGCCAGCTCCCACGCAGACGCCAGCCTCTCCAGCTAACCCTTTTGACTTGTTTTGAGCGATCAACCTACTCCTCGCGAACGCAGCTTGAGGTGACAATGTAGTGATGGCAATAGAGTTGAAGATACCGATAAACGTAGCAGCCAACAGAATGCAGCAGCACACTTGAGACTTCCCAGCACTTCCAAGTTGCTGCGCTCATCAGTGTCTTTTTTCTTTCTCGTGCAGCTCATAAAGAAGAATCCCAACATTACGGCCAGCTCTACATCACAACCACAGCATTGTAGGTAAGGACAAAAGTAAAGGAGGAGGATTCCATGCTAACCCGCAGTCCAAGAAGAGCGAGCAGCCTGCTGCGTGTTCTAGACTCTAGTCCACACAGCCAGTAGCATCACCTCTCTTTTTTGCGACCAACACAAAATCCGCCCGGACAGAAGAAAGCAGCAAAAGTCGCTGCGATCAACCCAGTGACGGCAAAGGAGCACGATCGGTTCTATTCAGGACCGGTTACGGACTCTCTCCTAGCAGCGGTTGGAACCCCCAGTAGCATCACAAGCGGTGTCTAAACGGCCGGCGCAGTTTAGTCCTCCTCGATCTCGATGTTGGTCTTCTCGGACACGTAGATACCGTCCAGGAACTTACGGATATCCTTGCGGCGCACCAGGCAGGCCTGCGAGATGTTGGCCGCGTCCTGCGACACCTTCTGGAGGTCAATGCCGCTCAGCTCGATCTGGTCCTTGACGTCGCCCGTGCGCACGTACTCGACGCCCTCGGACAGAGCCACGCGACGCACGCGCTTCTCGCCCAGGAAGTTGCGGATCTCCACCACGTTGTTCTCGAACGTCACGTTGATGGGGAAATGGGCGTACACGAAGCGCATCTTGTAGAGGTAGCCCACACGCACGCCCGTGATCATGTTCTCGATCAGCGAGCACACGGTGCGCACGCAGGCGAGCTGCTTGCGGTTGCCGAACCACAGGTCCACGCGGAGCTGCTCCTTGTTCACGCGGCGCATGTCGAGCGTCAGGTGGCGGAAGTCGCGGTTCAGCGAGCCGCGCTTGCCGCTCACGGTGACCTTGCGGCCGTCGAGGACGAGCTTGACATCCTCCGGGATGGTAACGTAGCGCGTGGCCAAAAGCTGACGGGGCATCTTGCTGGAGTCTTGGGGGGGATGCTAGTTCGCAAGTGGTCGGGGCCTCTTTTGGTACTGGAGAGTTGTGAAGGCGATTGACTGGCCCAGGGCCAGTGGCTCGCGTTTGCACTTGGGCTTTGTATCCGACAGGGTTTTGACCAATGAGGACGGTGGTCATTCTGCCACACGAACCGCACACCATTTTCAGTTTGGACGGCAGCCATGTTCGAGCGCAGCCCGGAGGTGCAGGAGACGCTCGGTGGGTGCGGCGTTGGCTGCGCAGTGGAGGATGAAGAACGGTACTTGAGGCTGACGGTTGTGCGTGGGGTTTGGTTCGAGCAGAGAAGGCCAAGGGAGCCGTCAAGCACATGCTGGTGGGCGCCAGCATGGCCGGCGCCACGGGAGCCGCCACGGGCCTGGTATTGGCAGCGCTGCGCAACGAGAGCATCAAGTTCTACGCGGCGTCCATGGGCACCAACTTCTTCCTGCTGTCCTCGACGTACATCGGTGAGACTCCCATTGCTGCTGCTATTGATGGGATCGGCTGCTGGAAGATCGTCAACGTGACGTTTGGTGTTGCGCGCAGCTTTTGAGGAGGTGATTGCCGACAAGAGGGACGACAAGAAGGACTGGATCACTGGCACTGCTGCCGGTACCATCACTGGCGGATTCTACGCCGGTTTGGTCGGTAAGTTCGATGGCCTTTGAGGCTCAAGTGTATTGTTGTTGTTGCAGTGCTTGCGGATTGCAAGCTGAAGGAAGATGTACTTTTCTCTCTTTATTTTGCATCGACTGACTTGTTGCGGTTCGTATCTGGTTACTGATCAGGTGGTCGGTTCCGCGGTCTTCAGGGTGCCGCTGCTGGCGCTGCAGTTGGCGCTGCGGTGATTTTCGGGCGCGAGGAGTTCCACAAGTGGCGCTTGTCCAAGGGCGTGCAGCGCTACGAGGCCAAGTACGGCAAGGCTCCTGCGGTGTACCACCCGACGACTGCGGCGCTGGTGGAGAGCCAGGGCCCTCCGCGCGAGCTGGTGTTCCCGTCCTTGCTGCCGAAGAGCGCCAAGGTCTCGGAGGAGGAAATCGAGCGCCGTATCGTAGCTCGCATGGACGAGCTCCGGAAGGAAATGCAAGCAGAGCAGGAGGCAGCTGCGACCAACAAGGACCAGAAGCAGGCGCAGCCCAAGGAGTGAAGCTGCAACTATCACCTTCAAACCAAGCAATAAATCAAATCTTTGTTCGTAGCTTTTTTGGCTGGGCAGTGCCATCAGGCCCCGAGCACAATGGCCTCGAACAGTGGTGGTTCCATCCTGGGTGCTGCAAACCATTCGATCCCCTTGGTATACCGGTTACTTCAACTGTCCGTCCACTTTTGTAAATGACGGTAAACGCCTTTTCAGCCAATCACCATCGTCTCATCACACGTCGCAGACGTTCACTATCACAAGTGAACCGCTGGCGCGGAGCCAATGCGCACGTCCACGGCGCCGCACGACGACGTGCCCCCGCCAAGCGCCGATGACCTGGCGGAAGGCATCGTGGGTCCAATGGACATCCCCATCGACAAGCCTATCCCGATATTGTGCCTCAAGAAGCGCGAGTACTTGCGACAGAGGGAGAAGGCTCAGTCGGCCCGGCGTCGCCGCAAGCAGTGCGAGCTCGAGGGCCGCGCTCCCTACGTCCAGCGCGACGTGAAGCGGCTGCGGAAGCTCAAGCGTCTGCGCTCGAACAACGGTCTGCCGGTCACGACGCTAGCCGAGCGGTCGCAGGAGCTGCAGGGGATGGACGAGGAGTTCCACGTCGCCAAGAACATGAGCGTCGGGTGTCTGTGCAGGTCCTGCAGAGATCTGCGGCGCTGGAGCTCCACGCTGCAGCCCTATCGCTGCAAGGACAAGAACTGCAGGATCACCTTTGAATCGTTCACGGACTTGTACGAGCACCAGCTGCAGGTGCACGGAGGCCTGGACCCAAGAGCCAATCGCGTGGTTAGCGACACGTTCCATCAGCAACGAGGCTCGTTGGTGTTCCCGCCCGCTACGGTGTACGCAGGGCAGCAGTTCATGTTCCCGAGTCGCCCTCCGACACCGTGGATGTCCATGGAGGAACTGGACAAAGAGGCGAAGACTGTGCGTGACAAGTTGCGGGACTACAATCGGTACTGCTTCGATACCCCTCACAACCGGTTCGACACGGGCTACAAGCTGGTGAAGAGACATAGATGGAGGGAGGTGCAGCGGCAGTATCATATTGCCATGGAGCACTTCTACTCCGGAATGAAGTTCCCGGCCTCGAGCCGCGGATTCCATGACGGTTGTCCGTCGGTTGAGCGAGGCAGAAATTGGCTGGTACGTGGCAGGATCAAGGGTGATGTTGTGTGTTGAGTAGAGTACTGACTCTTTGTTTGTTGCGGATTGCAGACTTCGTCGGACCGTGAAGACTCTCGGTTTCTTTTTCCGTTTAGTGTTGGCGACAAGATCGACGTGGAGCCTGAATTCGTCTTGATCGACACACAATACGATCAGGAAATGGAAGGCATGTACATCGAGTTAAATGATGGATCTGACGACGAAGATTCGTGTACTAGTGGCAGAACTGACAGAGAAGAGAAAACCTTCAAGAAAGATGACGACGTCGAGATGAAGGCACCGGAAAGAGACGAAGACGACTCTAATCCTGTCAAGGAGCGGAAGATCTTCGACATAGACGGTAATGAAGGCGAGCCTACCGCAGAGCGAAAGGTCTTCGATGCTGAGAGCGACAGTGATAGTGACATAACTGTGATGTCCGAAGTCGACGACAAAGTTATGAAACCCGAAGGCAACGGCAGCGATAGTGCCAGCGACAGCAAAAGTGACGGTGCAGAAGAGGAAGTCGAGCTGAAAGCCTCTAGAGGTGTTGCCGATGAAACTGTCAGTGCCAGCGATAGCAGTAGCAGCAGCGATGATGAAGTGGCCACTAAAGGTGGCATTGTTAGTGACAGCGACAGCGAGAATGAAAGTGACGACGGCGTCCAGCTCAACGCCTTCAGAGGCCGTAACGACAGCATTGTCGGCGCAAGCGACACCGAAAGCGAGAGCGACACCGAAAGCGAGAGCGACAGTGGCAGCGATCTCAATTTCTCTCAAGGTAAAACGATCCACGAGGTCATCTCGTTCTCGGAAGACAGCAGCGACAGCGAGAGTGACACAGAGTCCAAAGCCCCCAGACCCAGCCTACTCGTCAGCGACAGTGACGGCGACAGCGAAAGCGAAAGCGAAAGCGACGCAGCTCCCGACGACATATTTAATCAACTAGAATAGGCAATAGACAACAGCCATCCACCGTCCACATCTGTGACGTCCTCCGTTGTTTTTATACTTCTCCTAACTGAGACGTGTGACGGGAGTTTGGTGTGGCGTCCACCAACTTCTCGTCACACGTCTCAGTTTCCATCAATGACGACCACTGATCAAGCGTCCGACGCCGCTCTGCTCCCGCTCGATGTCGAGTCCCGCGAGCGTATCCCGGGCAGCCCATTGGTCCCGGGGGGCGTCGCGTGGTCCGAGGACGGGCGTCTCGCCGTCGTGTCCGACTCGAGCGTGCTCGTGGCCACGTTCCGCAGCCGCGAGCTCGAGATGTTCCAGCCCGAAGGACCCGCGGTCTCCAAGGACTTCGTCTTCCTGCCCGAGCGCGTCGTCAACGAGCACGTCCCGGTTGCCATCCCGCCCGTCATCGAGTCGCTCGACGCCGGGCTCCCACGAGCCAGCACCACGTACTTCCTGCTCCACGAGAGCGACCGCCACCAGCACAACCCCAAGGAGCTGTCGCTGTCCAAGAACACGGGCGCGGCGTTCGTCGCGGCGGTGTGGGGGCCCCGGGGCTCCGCACCGAGCAGCTCGTGTGCTTTATTGGCACTCACGGCGTCGTCCAGACTGAGTCTGCACTTCCCTCCGAGCTTCCACATGAACTGGAAGGAGGTCGCCGTGTTTTCCGAGAACCTGTTCAAGTTCTTCGAGAGCAAGAGCTTCCGGCTGGGGCCGTCCCATGACGAACGTTTCAATGCGCCGCCCCCGAGTGCGGCGATGGCTGCACCACGAGGCGATAAATCCGGCAAGAAGAGCAAGAAGAGGAAGGTGGATCCGACCGAGGGGCACCTCGCCATGAATTCCATCGCGGACTATACGCACCGATGCGCCATGATGTCGACGTTGACTGTGGCGTGGTCGCCGTTCCTGGTCGCGACGGACAAGCAGAGCACCACGTCGCTGATTGCGCTGTCCGGACGCAAAGTGAGCACCATTTGGGCATACGCGTACCCTTCGTTCGTGGCGGGCCAGCAGCTCGAGCCTTTTCTTTCGTCTGCGCCCGTGGCCTGGATTGATACGGAGAAATATGGCTGGGTGTCGTCCAGTACGTGGCAGCAGATGCATCGGCATGGGACAGCGTACGCAATTCAAGCGAGTCTTGGCTTGGCGTTGGGGACGTCGGAGGGCAACGTGCTGGTTGCGAGTGTTCCTGTGAGGGCGACTGCACTTGATGGCTCTCCACAACAGTTGACGGTGGACCGCGTTATTGTGGCGCCGCACTCTCAGCCGGTTTTCGGGCTGTGCATGGGGAGTCGATGGACGTACTCGAACAGTCGAACAAATGATCTCATTGTCGCCTCCGGGTCGACGATATCGGTGTGGAACGTGAAGAAGAAGAAGCAAGCACAGCCCAACGCCAAGTGGAAGGCGCACGACGGAAATGTGACTGGGCTTGACACGAATTACTTTGGAGACACGATCTTCACTGCTGCTGGAGATGGCTCAATCAAAGCGTGGGAGAAGACCACGGGGAAGATGCTGTACTCCAGCGACGCGAAGTCAACTAGCTCGGCGAATGGGGACTCAGATGGCACAGCTGCCTCTGCCTCCAACGCTGGTAAGTACCCAGTGTTCGGTTTGGCGATGTCGCCTAGCTCCGCCCAGTTGGCGTGCGTGTTCATCATCCCGCCAGCCTCCCGACCCAACCGCAAGTCACAGGCCGATGTTTCCTACAGTCGTGTGTCAAGCGCACTCGAGTACATCCCGTCGCCGTGGGCGAAAAACTCGGATCAGTTTGTGGACGTCGTGTGCCGCATTCTGGACGAGAGTCGGTCGGTGAGCAGCTTCAGGGATGTGGTCTGGGTCTGCTACAACGATAATGCGGCGGTGATGTCGCTTAACGGACCCACAGACTTGGTCATCCCGAGCTTGTTGAGCAAAATCAAAAGCTCCAGCGGCGAGGTGAGCGACAACGAAGTGATCGCGCGTCAACCGATATACCTGCAGCTTTGCGAGGAGCTGGAGAAGCGCTACTACGAGTCCACGCCGGCTGTCGGCTCTACAGTAAATGATGCCAGACGTCCCGTACCTCTTTATCTACAGGCATCGTTCTTACTGCGCAGTGCGATCACGCCAGCCGATCACCTAGTAGCCGCTCAAAATGCAGCGTTGGCCACGATTCGCCGCACATTGGGTGTGTACTGGGCGGAGCGTTGTTTGACGGCACTCACAGCGGCATCCAAGAAGGCCAACAAGACACTTGGCGCCTACCTTGATAGCTCCTTGTCTGAGAAGACCGCGGCCCTGGTGATGGCCGATTTCCTCAGTGTTCAAGAGCCGTTGACTCGACGTAGTGAGGCATTCGTGACGCACATCTACGACCAACTCGACAAGCCAGAAAACGTTGTCAGATGGATCGCGTACGTTAAAGCGAAAGCGAGTGGTGGGGACCAGAGTACTGAGACTGCTGAAGAACCCACCGCCGTGCCACCGTCGCGAGAGACCTGCTTCATTTGCGAGAAGAGTGTTCCGTTCGGAGAACTGGAGATTGTGTGTGAGTCTGGCCATACTCTGGAGAGATGCTTCCTCTCGTTTCGCTGCATTGCTGCCATGGAAGTGTGGAAGTGCATGGGTTGTGGGGCGTCAGCGTCAGAAATTAACTTGTCCAGTGGCTCGCCCCCCTTTTATTTATTGGACTCGGAGGACCCCGACGAGGAGGAAGAGGACATTGCCATCCGTGCTGCTTCGAGGATGAAGATCCTGTGCCGGCTATGCGGTAGCTATTGCAGCTTCTCCAAGTATTGACGTGGATGTTTTGACTGCTGCTGCTGCTTGGTTAAACTGTGTTTTTTTTTCAATGCGGTGTGGTAATCTTCAAGTCTGGATCTGTTCAATCGAATCGTAGTTGTGTTTTTGGTGTTGGACCCTTCCTGCTTCATGAAAGCTTATGGATAGCGTCGAGTTGGTCTCACGTGTACCGGTATTTCGCTGGTCGGCGTCAATGTACGGGCCTGTCTCCGTTTTCCTTTCTACAAACGTTCGATTACGAGCACTTCTCCGTGTTGCTCCTGCCGAAGTTCTGCGTCCAGTAGTGCTTGTACGTGGAGCTCTCGCTGTAGGCGTAGCCGCAGCCGAACATGGTGAACTTCTTGCGCAAAATGTTGTCCCGGTGGTGGGGAGACGCCATCCAGGCCTTCATGACCTCCTCCACGCTCGTGTGGCCGGCCGCGACGTTCTCCCCAGCAGCAGTGCGGTCGTAGCCTGCAGCCTTGATCCGTTGCGACATCTTCGAGCCGTCCGAGCCCGTGTGGCTCATGTAGTCGTTCTGTGCCATGTCGTTCGAGTGGCCCTGGGCGGCGTTCTGCAGCTTCGAGTTCATGCACAACTGCGACAGCCCCTTGGCGGCGCGTTCCCGGTTGACGGCGTTGAGCATTTCGGTCTGGAATCCGTTGGGCGGGTAGGCCGCCTGCAGGTGGCGGGTGAGATTGATGTGAGTGGCGTTCTCGAGGTTCTCGGAAAAGGCATCGCCGATGATCGGGGCCGGTATCTCGAGGTCTTCGAAGATGGCGTCGCCAATGATCGGCGTCGGGATGGAAACGTTGGCGACCAACGTGACCTCGACTGCTGCCGCGTAGCCGAGCAGCGTCACAGCCAGAACGAGCAGATACGCAAACTTTGACATGACTTCAGATAAAAAGTCGCGCGTGGAGGGAGACTGGGGACACGCGTCCGTGGTCGACGACAAACTGAAGAATGGACAGGAATCGAGGCCTTGATTCGGTGGGTTACATGAGCTTTCCCATTGATTTGACCTATAGAGAGCAGGGGCACTGTGGGCCCGAGCAAAGCTTGGTGAGCGGCCATTGGAACGGCGAATATCCGGATCTTACCTTGGCAATCGTCGATCGCGACTGGCACAGTCTCAACACGGACGCCACGAGTGAACGAGTGGGTGCTGCACTTCCCACCGAAAGATGTTGGCGCTGTCGTGGCCAAACAAAACGCTGCTGTCCTGAACTTTACCATGTTGTTGCGAGGCTGAGCAGCGTCCGTCGTGGTCGCCTTCCTCTACGAAGCCCGTAGTACATGTACATGTACATGTACGAACAAGTCTCCATAATAGTATCATCATCATGTTACTTAACGTACATGTACGCAACACGAGGAGTCTACCGCGCTTGGAGTGATCTTCAAGTGTAGAGGCGACCAAGTGCCCCTGAGCTCGAACAGAAAAAAACTGGAAAGCGCCGTCCTCTCGAGTCATCAAATGCATAGTGCAGTACTCAGCTCGACAAAATCCTGCAGCGCTTCATAGCGATGCGTTCGAACTGTACGACCATTTACAGAGGGGCATCGTGTCAACAACCTCACTTTAGAGCAGAAGAATACGGTACTCTAGTCTGTATTCCAAGAATCCCGGCGGTCCTCACACGTTGTAGGCACTGACTCGGCTCCTCATTCTCGAATTACCCCAAAACGTGTACTTTTAACTGAAGTGTAGGTGTCTAATAGCTAATAGACTCGCCGTAATGGTCATTTTCAATAGAACACTGAGGATATATTCCACTGCCGCCAATTCAGATGGTCTGGGCATCTGCCTGAGTACTTGGTGGGGTGCAAAATCCTCAAGTTCCCAAGTACTTCGTGTCTCATTCTGCGTGCAGCTGGCAGCACTCTTATCCCACCAAGACTCCTCCACCATAGCTGCACGTGTTCAATGCATTTCTGCATCCAGACCAAGGAGCTGGCTCGCCGGCAATGGTCCATGCGCACCCAACACTCTCGCCGGACCCGTACGACAGCACTGCCGAGTATCAAGCGGACAGCATCGACAGCCCCAAGACATGCGCAGAGCTCTCCATTCCCGTCGGGACCGCTCTCAACAAGCTTTGGCGGGACGAGAAACATGCTGCGGACATGAAAGAGATCATCGTCGCCATGACGTCCTTCTGCATCTTCGTCGCCGCGATGTTCCTGCACATTCCGGCCACGAACATGTACTACCAGACCAGCAACGCCTTGTCTCCAGGCTCCGAGAGGCGGTCGGTAGCTGCACCTTCCGTCAAGTTCGTCGACATCGAGACCGTCCCCGACATCTTCGACTGGTTGAACGACTCGTTTGTCCCGCAGGTTTTCGTCACCGAGGACTACAACGGGAAGACGCTCCCAGAAGACGAATGGGGCCGCATCGGCTCGCTCAACGCACTTTTGGGGGCGGTGAGCTTCCACGTGACGCGCATGGCGCCAAACAAATGCAACACACCCGATTTCCTCGACAAGCTCTACCCGAGCTGCTACGACGAATCCTCCACGAGAACCGATGAGCTTCTGATACCATTCGACACGAACGCAACGGGGGCAAGGGCGATACTGGCCAAGAAGAAGGCGACTGGAGACTGGCTCACCTTGGCGACGCAGCACTTGATGGTCACAATCCTTACGATCAATGGCGAGCTGCCAGGGTACGCGGTCACGAAGCTACTGCTGGTGTTCAATCCGGGCGGGTACATCGAGCCCAGCTCTTCGACAACGTCAACTCTACTGGACCAGTACGCGCACACTAGGACCATAGCTCTCGACACGCTGGTGATTCTGTGGTTTTGCCCCTGGATGTTGATCTCGGCCTTGATCTCGGTGGCGATCCGGTACAAGAACATGAGCCGGGAGTCTTCCAGTCGACACCTTCACGAACTACTGCGGCACGCAGGGCTGGCCATTCGGTTTTGGGCCTTTCCGGACGGGTGGTTCGCCATCGACGCGCTGAGGGGGCCGACGGTGTACGCGTACTACATCACGGTAGTCATCACGCACTCTGCTATGACCAATTCCACTTTTCGTGGGAAACTTTCAGCCTTACGAGACGTCGGGCAGAGCGAAGGCGACGCCAAGGCGACGCTATCGTCGGTCACCAACTCGTTGGAGCACATCGCGAAGCTCACGGTGCTGCTTCGTCTTCTCGCGACGACTGCGGTATTCGTGCTGGGGCTACGCGTCCTCAACACCTTTCGAGACCATTTTGGGCTGAGCATACTCACACGTACGATCGCCAGCGCTGTGCGCTCGTTCCGAACCTTTTCGGTCATTTTCGCCGTCATCTTCGTGGCTTTCGCTGCCACGGGGACTGTTTTGTTCGGGAACAGTGTCGGCGAGTTCTCGTCGCTGCTAAACGCCACTAAGACTTGCGTCAACATGCTGTTCAACAACTTTGACGTCAAGACCATCGGCCAGATCGACTTCTCGGTCGCGTACTACTGGAGCTACATGTCCTTGATGACGTTTGTGCTCCTGAACATCGTGCTGGCCATCGTGGTGGAAGCGTACAAGATGGAAAAGGACAAGAAGGACAAGAGCAAGTGCTGGGTCTTCCGTCGGGTGCTTAACCACGTCGTTCGGCACTGGCTGGCACCGGTGTGTCACGTTTTGACCTTCTGCTTGTGCCGTGCACCGAGTCGACGGGATTCCGTGGTCTTTTGGGGGAGGATTCGGTCCCGTGTGCTGCTCGAAGCACTTACGGACCGACTTGGCGTAATGCCATTGGAATGGTCGCCCGAGACGAAGCTCACGCCGAGACTCCTGAAAACACTGTTCCCTGACGCCTCAATTCATGAGTGTGAGGCCACGATGAAGCATCTCACGACCAAATCTACCAACCAAGACTGCTGCCCAGCGTCGGAAGAAACAGATCTGGCCGACGACGGGGTCAGTCAGCGTTGTATATTGCTAACAAGCAGCACACGCAAGTCACTCACAGAAAATAAGCGAGACTCTTGTTGTTGTACGGGTATCGACGCCGAGACTCACGACCTGAAACAAGTAACCGCCCGTCTAGATGTACTGGAGCAGAAGCTGGACTTCCTCATCGAGAAACTCACACGCAAAGGGCTGTAAATTGGCTTTGAGGACCATGAAAACTATAGTAACTACTCTTGGCGAAACACGACGCCAAGTTCTAGTTCAAACTTGCCATCCCTCTTCGTGCCTGGATCAAAAGTGCCGCAGCCTTCCGAGTCCCACACGAAAATGCGGTACTTGCCTTCATCAGTGTAGAACTTGAGAGGGGCTGACAGCACTCCATAGTCCAAGACCAAATCCTCTCCTTCCTCACTCACTTCGAGTGAGCCAAAGTAAGCTGCAGAGGATTGAGCCACGTACGTCCCGAGCATCTTCGATCTTGCCACAGAGCTAAGAGGACGATACGGCGGGTTATCCCAGAAGCGCAGACCACAAGCTGGAACACCTTCCAGGATCTGTTCGAGCGTGTCGTTCTTGCGTTACTCGCGATACGCGAAGTCCAAAATGTCCTTCGGGACATCGAGAAACACGCCCATGACGTACGAACGGATGTGATCGAGCGGATACGACAGATGCCCACTCGGCGTCTGAGTGTTGCTCATCAACATCACGCCGAGCTGCGCGTCGAGATCGGTAATATCGCCACTCTTGTCGACTTAACGCGTGGGCCCCGTGGCCCACATAGTCGAAGCTACCGAGCTGAGCTTCCGGGTCATTCACGACATCGGCTACTGCTGAGGCGAACTTCATCCAGCAGGAGCTCGCTGTCACGTGCATCGCGGGCCATCCACCGGGCCCATTGCTCGGGGCACAACTTGAGCACCTTTCCATTCGGAGCGGCGTGATCGATTCGTGCTTTCGATGGCGACACGTACACGGAGAAGGTCGTTGCGCCGCTGCGGTCTGTGGCCATACAGTAAACGTTCTGACGGCCCGTGCTGACGTTTTCTTCGGTCGGCGGCGTGCTTTGGCGAGGTAGCGTCGATTCGGGGGTGACCTGTTGGAGTGCGACGCGGAGTTTGCTCGCCCGAGCTGGTAGTGTTGCTGTATTATACATCGATGTCTTCAATGATTGACGCTTGATTTTCGCTGGCCGAAGCGTGAATTGTGCCGGTGGTTGCGTTGCGAGTTGATCTCTTGAGGATTTCCATTGATGTTGCAGCTGTTGCGGCAGGCCTCCGCGTTGGTGCAGGCGATGGTCTCGTGTTGGGGACAGGAGGCGGAAGTACTGGCGACGTGTGGAGCTCATCGGAGCTTCGCTTTCCGCACATGGAGTCGTTATCGCTGGTAACGAGTGTCTCCTAGATGTCGATGTTGCTGTCCTCATGGACGGTGCTGGCCGTCTCGTTGCGCTCACGCTTGGCGACTTTCACGCTGTCGTTGAAGGCTTCGCGGAGCCAGAAGGTTGTTTGTTTTTTCGAGGTGTGCGGTGAGATGGAAATTCTCAAGTGTACGGTGTGTGGTCTGCGTCTTGAAGTCCGGTTGCGAGTTTGTAGTGGCCAGCGAGTGACCTGAGAAAAGGGGGGCATATCCTTTACGTAAGTGGCGGAACGGAGACCAGCACTTGCACGGTCCTTCCTTCTGTTTACGTTCGTTGGAATCAATGCGAAGGCAGCTGCAACCGTGACGGGGGCCACCGACAGTGGTTTTCTCCGTCAACCTCTGTCGCTTCTTACTTGCGGCTGGCTCAAGATGGTAATACGGGGATGCCCCGTTGGTACGCACTTAATGGAGACTGGAGATGCATTAGGCCAATCGTGGCTGTCTGGGCTGAAAGCGAAAACAGAGCAGTCCACCAACACTGTTCCGCCGGAGAGAATGGGCTCACAACTTTCAAGGATCTGCATTGACTGAATCGGTCGTACTCCCTACTCGAGGACACAAAGCATACTTACCAGGAAATACTCGCGAGACAAACGCACACTAGAAAGCGCACAATGATTAATCAGTTGAGGTCGGCGGCGCTCGTTTACAGCCTCACGGCCAACTGTAGCCGGAAGATAAAGAGCCAGGAACGGCTCAGGAGATCGTTTGCAGACGTCAGTACAGCTCCTTCATTTCCTTTCGAAGTTGGGGTGCATTACAGTCTGTTAAGCTAGATAACTTGGCACTGTTCTTACTGTCACTTGAGAAATGAGTTGAGCTTGTTCGCCTCACAATCCACCGTTGTAGTGGAGATACTTCGAGTAGCCACTCAGCAGCAGTGCCTGCTGCTCGTCTGGCAGTCCTCTGATCAACTTATCAAAATCCTTGGCACCCATCCCTTTATAAAAACCGGGGAGGGCTTTCTTGATCTGAGACTCGCCTTGGTTAAACATAGCGTTGATCTCGTCCGGGCCTAGTTTTTTTAGAACTTCACTCATGTCATCGGTCGACTTGCCAGAAAACTTCGCCGCCGCCTGTAACGCTTTAAATTTCTCCCCCAAGCTAAACATTCTCTCTTCTTCTTCGTAATCCTTCTCGTCGTCGTCGTCAACATCATCATCATCGTCGTCAACGTTGTCTTCCTTGTACACCCTCAGGGACCGGCGGCCGTTTCCGGTGCTCTCATGAGCGTTGGCCAGACCCACGGCGTTCGCCATCTTCAGCTTGGAAAGCGCGGCACCGCTAGCTTCGGTACCATCGAGGGTCCCGACGAGAGCGGCTGCCGCCAAAAGCAGAATATAGCTTAGACGCATTGGTTCTTTGGAGCGATGTCTTCGACCGGAGGAGTTTTGGACGCTTGCGTCTTGGGAAGCAAACTGCGAAGTGAGAGCACAGATCAATCGCGCGGTTGACGTAGCGACACGACAACGCACGGCTTCGGTCATGTTTGGTGGTTGTCGACGACTTCGCCATACCTGTACAGCTCCAATCCGAGATACTATTCAGCTCCAATCCGAGATACTATCCAACTCCAATCCGAGGTGCTATCCGTGAAGAGAGCTACGACAAAGCCAGCAGTTATTACAATCTGGACAATTTGTGCTTCTCTCAGCAGAAGTTCTCCATCCCGGTAAATTAGCTTGCGTGAGGTTTGTTACCACACAGAGTTGGTATACATAGCTGGAGGCACTCGTTTTGTGTGTTTTGACCCAAAATTCTGCATACATTTTACCTTGAGGCTAATACATGTACAAGTAGGTTCATTGGCGCATTGCTTTTCACGATTTGCTTTGTAGCGCTAAAAGAGATCCTGCCATTGCGCTAAAACAGTTCCTGACGCGCCGGATAACACTTCAGTATCCGAGTCGGATCGGATCGGACGATTGTGACCAAAAACGTGTCCCCAACAGAATGTCTCTTATAATACGTGAGTGTGTACCAGTGGTACTGGCAATACCGGTACGAAGCAAACCGTGAAAAGCAATGCGCCAATGAATCTTCTTGTACACGTACAGTTTCTGCGGCTGCGAAGCTGGCGCTGGAGATGTCGCCTATATCACCTAGAGTATTTTTCACTGCATGTATATTGAAATTGAAATAGCAGCTTTTTCGGGCGAAGTAAACCGTTGTGACTCACAACAACTTCAGTACAGGTTATTGGCCGCATCGTGCCAGTGCGCGCTCATATTTTAATATAAAAAAAGAGGCCTGTCTATTGCGGTTCGCAAATGTGGCATGGCCAAATCGGTGTCTATCGCTCCTGACGGACAGAGCCTGGCTAAGGTCGTCCGTGGCTCTGACTCAGAGTCTGAGCCACGCTCATCACGACCTTTACCCGTAGGTACTGTAGCCTGGATAGTTGGTAGTGCATACCTCAGTCTGTAGCGCTTACGTTAGTCTGTAGTGCTTACAGGGACCAAGTATTCCGACACAGCCAGGCTACAATATGTAATCCCTCAAAAAGGACAAATTCGCCTGCCGAGATCAAGGGCACCGCGCAGCGCTGCAAGATTAGGGTCAGCTCTTCTAGCTCGGCCAAGAAAGGTTTAGCATCGACGTGCTGTGCTAAACTTTGACAAAATGCACAGGGTTTAGATGGGTTAGGGCATGGGTGTAAGGTTGCACGCAAGTTGCTTGATCGCCCAGTTCATGTTGAAATGTTTGGTAGAAAATCCAAGATGGCTGAACCGCATATCCCTAACCCGGACGAGTACATTGGTGACGCCAATAACAGGAAAAATACGTTACTGCCAACCCTGGACTAATTCGTCCCTGTGCATGCTAATATTTAATACCAGACAAGTTGCACACAACACCTTTGACTTGGAATTTGTTTAGTCCCTGTCCTTCTCCAACACTTAGGCAGAAATTGGTCCTCCGGACTTGTTAATTAGGACAAGGTTAACAGTAATACATGTATTGCGGGAATTCGCAGGGCTGGTGATGCTTACCATGTTTTCTATAAGGGATAGGCCTACTTTATTTATGTATTGTGCATGTTTGTCAGGTATAACCCATGCTTTTTCGAACGAGGGAGAAATAGTTTTCTTTTAAATGACGGAGCATAAATGATACGGAAAAAAGTCGTTGAACTCGATCCATGATTACGGCCATGTTTCAAACCTGTACGATACATATCGACGGAACGGCTCAAGTGAGCGAGCTTCGCCGGAGGAATTTCCACTGAGATTTGTCAAATCGATTTGTAACGGTGCAAATCACTGAGTCAGTGATTGTACCGTATTAGTCTAATACTATTAGTACCACTGCAAGAAGTGTAATTAGTGTGAGTTCACGAATAGTGTGGGCGCATAATTAGCATAGGCCACACTATTTTAGCTGTTCGAGCGAGGCCCCGCCAACCCACACTAATTGCACACGCTCAGTAGAAGAGGAAACAAAGCGAAAAGACATCAGGACAAGTTCGAATGGCAAGTACGTGCAGTGGCTGCGGAGGAGACACTACGCGTGTCTCCCACTCGTGTGACATATGCTGAAACAAAAAATCAACCATTCTGCGGCGTGCCAGTGGAGGAGAAGCAAGGCGGCCACGTCCGCTGTCGAACGTGCCCAGGGTCTGCTGCTGCGCCCAGGGTCTGCTGCTGCGCGGATAACTGGGCCGGCTCTCGCACCAACGAAGACAGAGCTAAGACAAAGCAAACTGGCAGCTTTCCTTCGGCCTTCTCACCACTTCGACGCCAACTCTGAAGATGTCGGCCAGTCAGTCCGGGAAAGTGTGTCCTCCGAAGCAGAAAGCGGGCACGCCGAAGCCAAACCAAGCTGCAACACACAACCATCGAGCCAGACCGCCGACCTTAGGGCTGTTACGACTACCGACACTGGCAGCAGTTGTAGCAGTATTAGCTGCGGTACTGCGCGACATCACGCCCACCGTGCGCCCCAATCAGTCGCAACTCTAACCGACAAAACACGGGTTGTGCTGTATATGCAAAAGTTGCATGGCGAAGGAATGAGTAGGTTACCTTCAAAGACTGTGGCTACAAGTTTCCTAGTATTTTTACTGGGAATCAGAAGGCAAACCTGCAGAAAGCTAGTCGGTTGTGGAAGGAGTGGGACCAGCACACTGCGAGGAAACGAAAATCGGTGGTCAAAGTGCAGTGTGGCATCAAGAAAGAATGAGGCTTAAAGCAGCTTGTGGCAGAGGACGCAAACGAGCGCCGTGGGTGGAGTGGTTGTACAGTTGTCAAGTTGCTGTACACCACAGCAGCTTGTATCGCAACCTGGGACGGCATCACGGGACACGGCGGAAGGGAAGGAGGTGTAAGTGCGACGGTCACAAAGTGGCTGACTGTTGCGTCTTGTAGAGCCAAGCAGCTGAATGCATGTGTAGCAGAATAAGACCAAACTGGGCTCAGTGTCAAACACGCCTGCAATGTAGCCAGAGTAGGAAAGACCGTAGGGCAGAGCGAGGCGTAAGCAGGAATTGACGTATCGAAACTGCGGTCGTCTCTACTTGACTCACCAGCTACAAGAGGTGGTCAAGGTCGCGCCGGCGACAAGTTCCTACGTAATAACAGTAAGTTGCTGGGTGAGTTTTGCCGTCTTCGCAAGACAGGAGTGAAGATCTCAAAAGCGCTGCTACGCCAAATTGCAATTCACTTATTGAGTACTTCTACAGGTCAATTTCGTGCTACAGCAATTGATGAAAAGGGGGTCCAGCTAAAAGATCGTGTAACCTCACGATGGATTCAGCATTTCTGTGCGTGTTTCTGTTGTTGTTGATGTTTACTCTCTTGGGATTTTTTTTTGGGGATACTCGACAACAGCGGACCCGTGGAACCGACAACTTCCACCGGACGCAAGCTTCCTACTGCACTCGCCGTGGGATGACAACGATGTACTCGTAGACAAAACAGGCAGACCATTACGACAAAAGATTTTCCGATGATTAAAACGTGCACCATCCAAGACATCGTCACCTTCAGTGGTCGTAATTACTACGACTACGGCATTCACTGTATAAAAATCAAACCACCATTGGCAGACCGAGACAACAGGAACAAATGCCCCCAAAAAATCCAGAATTGGTGCAGCAGTGTTCTCCAGAGTATCCCGTGGAATTTGTGGAGCTTGCAAAACGAAGCCTCGAAACCCTTTGCACTTCCAAAACTTCAGCAACGACTTCACTGGACCCTGCAAGAAATAGGAGAGACACCGGTTATTGCAGCCAGCACTGTCAGCCCTGCAGGACCTCCAGCTTTCCACACGACAAGAGGAAACGATGGATGGTTATGGAGAACGACATGGGTAGATGAAGATTATCACAAAAGATCAGACTACCAGGAAATACAAGCCTGGATACGAGAAGTAGGAATTAGTTTTATAGCAAAACCCTGATTGTGCACGTACCCATGGAAGGCCCACACTGATACCAATGCAATCCACATTGCGAAGGCGTTGCGAAAACAGCGCACGAAACGAGCCAAGCTACACAGCTACTACAACTTGACCCCCATGATTGACAAAATAAAGACCAGAGCAACGAATTCATCATGGGGACAAGCGGCACTTCAACAAAGCCCGGCTCAACTATGGAATCGCGACGGACTCTACACAGACTACCAGAATTGGACAATCTACCGGATAGCATTGGTAGTGCTCAATTTGAGACACAATGGATGGCCACAAAATCGACAATGCCTCGACCAACAATGTCAGTGTTTGGAAGAAACCATTGACCACCTCACTTGGGACTGTGCCAAAGCGAGGGCATCCTGGGCAGCGTGGATCAATCCATGGATGGGTGAACAATGCACCGACAACCAAGTGCAGCAACTCCGAACAGCAGTAGCTAGCCGGAAAGCGCCGCCGATATCGATAGCATTCCTATCTATTGCACACCATTGCATTGGCAGATGGACATACCAGCATACGGCTGCAATGCAACTACTTTGGCAAATCTGGTCAACTACAACCCCGGCAATACTGTGGCGACTCCGAGTTGATGCAGTATTCAACAACAAACACAGAAATGCAGAAGTGACAAAAGCCGCAGTTCAAACGGCAGGAACCTACCAAGTTCAAGCAATAACGAGTGCATGGAAGCGGAACCCTGCGAAGAAAATCCAAGGGCGGTGTCTCGATACTTGTCAACAAATCATGAACACCGCAGCCCGAAACCCAACGCCCACAAGTGTCAAGGCATGGATTCTTGACGCTGCCTACATAAAAAACGAACAAGGAAACTGGAAAGGAGGATGGGTCTTGTACTCTCATCATAGTGATACGACATGGGAAGCCATTCGAGCCAGCAGCATAAGCATCGATCAGCAGCATAACCAACTTGAAGTGGTCGGAAAGGTGATTCTCAAAGGAATTAGAACTTTAACCGCAGTGGCAGCGCTGCAGTAGGTATTCTTACGCATCAATACCCTGGACAAGAAGGTCAGAAAACAACTGGATAAGGAGAACAACCAACTGGAACCACTGCCTCAAACCCTGAATAATCTCTTTGGCATTCTGTGTGAACAACCATCTCAAGCGAGGCTCAAAGCCGCGAAATTCCTGGCTACGACAGGAATAAACCAAGATTTGGACCTGCAGAACAACAACCACAGCACAATCCATGAATTCATTCGACAAACGGTGCCGCAACATTATGCGAGTGTTGCGGACACCCACAGACATACACAAGGCATCGTCTCGCGTCTTACTACATTTCAAGCTTCTATAGAAAACAAAACATAATGAAAACCAAATAGAAGGCCACTTCAAACCTTATTTCTGTGCGTGTTTCGATATAGTATCTCGCCGTGACGATCCACCCGCCAAAGTGTCTGCTGAAGGCAAGAAGAGAAAGAAGAAATTCTTCTTCACGACGGCTGCAGATTTAGCGCTGTTAAAAGAGACCCTCAACCTCCGTCCATTTGCAGCAGTTCACGGCACTAAAGGCAAGATCTACACGGCGATCGCGGAGAAGCTGGGAAAGAAGTTTGATACGAAGTTGAGTGAGAGAACGGTGAAAGAGAGTATCTCGCATTTAGTCAACGAGTTCAAGTCGACGGATCATGCATACCGAAAGAAATCGGGGCCTGCAGAGGACTACGACGAGCACAAGCAGTTGTTCACCGACATTAGTATGCAGATGGACGGCATCAAAGAGAACAAGGTGGTAAAGAAGGCTGCAGAAAAGGGGAAAGCAGCTCGACTCCATTCGCAAGGGGAGGTTCTTCTTGAAAAGGCTACCAAGCGGAGGTGCCAGCGGAGGTCTCTGGAAGCCAACGATTCCGCAAAACCTGGCGCTGGTGCCGATCAACCTGACACACCCTCTGCAGGACAGACTGCAGATCAAGAGACGGTGTCTGACACGGCTGTTGTGGCGATTATAGCTTCGTGTATAACGACTGCAACTAGTGGGTCAGGTGGTGGAAGCACAAGGGGCTCGTCCGCCAAGTCGGCGAACGCTGAGTTAGCTGTGTACCTGGGTTTCCATATGGAGATTCGGGAACAAGAAAATGTGAGACAGGAACTCGTGATTGAGATCAAAAAGCGAAGCTCAACAAAGAAGAACGCCGTTGGGCTGAAGATATGGCATTCAGGACGGCACACGCGGAAGCAAAAGAGATCAAATGGGCTTAAGAGCTGGCTATGCGGCGCGATGAAGCTGCAATTCGCCGCTTAGAATTGGAGGTTCAAAAGGAAGAGCTTGCTTTGCTCCGCCACCAGATGCAGCAGCAGCAGTGATCAGCAGCTTCAGTCGTATGAACGAGTGGTTTAATTTTTCGGTTTAGCTTTCTTCGCGCTCGAAGTCATCAATGTACTAGTTTGGTAAGCAGACTCTGAATGAAAGTTGGATTTCTGTCAAAGCATTAGGCCTCACGAGTACTCTCGAAGTATTCCTCCATTGACGGTGGAGCGCACCTGAAGTACTTTGAGTTTGTGTTGCACCATTGGCGATGGTGACGCAGTTAGTGAGTAGGACTCCGATCTTGTAAAGCGTGGCCACCGGTGAAG
Organism: Phytophthora pseudosyringae; assembly: GCA_019155715.1. NCBI lineage: Eukaryota > Oomycota > Peronosporomycetes > Peronosporales > Peronosporaceae > Phytophthora > Phytophthora pseudosyringae. The sequence goes on from JAGDFM010000045.1 coordinate 93,177, forward strand.
TCCCAGCCGACTGGTGTCTCTTGAAATCGAGATACGAAAAGTTTCGTGTCACTTGGCCGTATGACCATTCCACAGACACTCGAACAGCACTCATCCACTTGTTCACGACAGCTTCACCAATGTCGATTTGACATCCTTTGTAGGGACAGCAAAACACGTTGTTGCATCCATAAGCTGGGTCTCCATAGATGAGCTTCCCGTGAAACGCCGTGCTCGCTTCAAGTCTCTCCTACAATCCACTTTCCCCAAGCATCGTGACGGCGACCGTCGACAGGGCCAAACAAGTGACAGATGATCCCATCTGGAGCAACAACATTCTAAAACTTCATAGCGTGAACACGCTTGTGACCGTTGTAGACGGCTTGCTGGCCTTTGCCTGGACGGCAAATCGGACGAACCGTGCCGTCGATGAATCCCCACACACCTTCAATGTTGTCTGGATCCTTGGCTGCGATAGAGGTGCAGTAGAGATCGATGTTCTTGGAAATTCGGTCGACGTCCAGGAACAACAAGTCGGAGAAGCGCTCGTCCAGATGCTCTACCACGTAATAGAAAATATGACAGAGGGTTGACGGTGCCCGCCCGAACATGGCTGTCATGTCAATCCACCGGCACGGGAAAGCTAGTCGACGGCAGCAAATTGCGAGTCCCTCCAGAGCGTTGCTGACAACACCTTCTTGTGTCGTGATGACGTCAGGGAGCTTGAAATGGTGTACCAGTGTCTGCAACGTCTTGACGGTGAACCGAAATTGATCTTTTGCTTCCACATCAGACATCGCAAGGATGCTCAATCGGAAGTCCGGCACCAGGATGCGGTCTCGGTATGAGAGCGAAGGATGAGCGTTGTTCATGAGCAGGTAGTTGACCCAAGCATCGTCATCTGCAGCCGATTCCAGTTCCATGTTTGCATTCGTGTGTGATGTCCAAGTTGTTGAAGTTTCCGATTGCTGTTGTAACATACACTATTGACATGCACTCTCGTGCTTACGTAGTTTCTTCACGTACAACAAAAAAACCGTGCTTTTGAACGCCATGACAATAGCGAAAACACGTAACAAGATCACGTAGCGGTGGCAGGGTTTTTTGACCACGTGCAAACAATTTTTCCGGGGTGTCTGAAAGTCTCTATTGTGCATTTTTGCCGTGACGACGGCAAAATATGCAGTGACACGGCAAATATTTAGCGTTTCAGTGAACCGATGGGAGAATAAAATACGCGATAAATAAATATTTTCCCGCTAAAAGCTCTTGCGTGATGTTTGGCGTGAACCGTCGGAGATGCTCTCAGTTGCTCGGGGGGGGATCACCGTAAATATTTTAAAAGAAAAATATTTTCTGCACGTCCCCCAAACGTCATATGATATTAAGCAGGTTGACGTTTTACACTTCAAATCCAGTTACACTCAAACCTGCTTGTATGATCCTCCCTATTTGAGCCCTGCCATTTATTTGATCCAGGCCTTGTCGGAACCAAATATTTCACTTAATTTTTGTATGACCTCTCTTTATATGCATACAAGGTCTATGAGTCACATTTGGAGGACCAAAAATGGTCCACACCTGCTTATTGGATCCACACTGGCTCCGCCACACACTCCTCCAACCAAAAAGAACGGCTCACCCCAAGCTCCGTCGTTCCCCATGTCCCCACGCACCTGGTCTGACGCTCGAGCAGAAGCTCCAGGTTCACCTAAAGCTGAAGCAGAGTCCTGGCATCAACAGCCCCATGCTCTCCGAGTGGATCTACTCGACGTTCAATGCCCGGGTCAACTGAGCTACCCTCACCAGACTGCGTGCCCTGCCTTCCTCCTACTTCAGCCACGTCGACATGAAGGCAACTAAGCGGCGCCGCGTGAAATTTCCTCAGTTCGCGCTCGAACTGAGGAAATTGAAGCTGTACAATTCTCCATTGATGCTTGGGCTGGTGTGACACCAACAACCATCACAAATTGCTGGATTAAAACTCGCATTTTGAGTGGAACGATGCTAGGAGGTGCCTGGGCTAGTGCTGATTATGTCGAGCCTGTTTTCAGCAACGAGATGGAGGAGTTGACGGCGTTGTTAGCGAAGTGGGAGGGCGCTGTTAGTGCTTGTGATATGTGGCAGTAGACGAAGATGTGGCTGCTGACGTGATCGTGGACGAAGCAGCACTTAGTGATGTCGGTTCGCAGGATGATGAGGACGAGGGCCCAGAACCCGTCATCCAGCCCGCAGTTGCATTGAGACACTGTATGGAACTCTCTGCGTTTTTGCTGCAATGTGGAGAGAAGACTGATAGCGAACGATGGGCGAAACTGACAGTGGCGGATTTGGTTAGGGAGAGCACGCTGAAGGCAAAGCGGCAGCGAACTATGCCCGACTTCTTTATGTGCATCACATAATGTTCTTAACTGAGTCCATTTTATATGAATCACTGCTTTAGATGGTCTCTCATATAAACAGGGTTGACTGTATTCACAACGTTTTCGGGGCCTGCTGCAAACATCGACACGGAGGTGAGTGTCTCGCGCGACCACGGCGGCTGTCTATCGACATAAAGCTAACCCTTTGCTGTGCTGCGCATGTTCCGCATCCCCACCACATGCCGAAGGAGGTCGCAGCGCAAGAGAAACGGCAGCTGAGCCCGCTACAATGGCAGGATCCTGGCCACTGCAGCAACGAGAGGGCCTTCAAAGTGAATGGCGAGCGCCACTGGCTCTGTGACGCGCATCGTGACCACCAAAAGACTCTCCAACGTGATCGCTATCGCAGAAATACCAAGAAGAAGACGTCAAAGAAGAAATAGGCGAAGAAGCCGAAGAAGAGCACCAAGGGGGAACTTTCGTCGACCAAAAGCAGCAAGAAATTTCAGTGGGCGACTACGAGTTCGGTTTTATTGCGTGATGGGCACGGGTATACTACTGATTCATCTGTACGGCTAGACGTACGTAGCGATAGCAATAGTGGCGTCCACCAAACTACAGTTTCTACTGCTCTACCAAGTGCCAGTCCTCTTGATGTCGAGTCAGTAACCCAGCGCCTTGAACCAGCCACGACGACGCAGTGCTCGCAGGCTCCACAAAATGTGCGTTCGCGGGCTTGCAACGTCCGGTCGCATCCAAGGAGACTTTTGTACGACCACTATTTTTGCCGCCGCTTGATCCACCCTTCTCCATCAATACGCTTCCAGCAACCATGCTCGTCTTTGTCGGCTTTGATCGATCGTACTCCTCTGCAAATGTTGCTAGTGTCATGCTCTGAAAGAGTGAATTATGTGGACGATTCGCTCAATAAACTCGATTCGAATATCAATTTCGTTAGATGCATCTGCAAGCGCGACGAGAACTTCAACGCCTCGAAGTTCCACTCGGTACAAGCGACTATGGTGACGCAGGACGTTCAGCATAACAATTGATCGAGATATGCGACGCATCGGCAAGTTTCGCAGCAATATGTAGATCACCTCAGGTGCTCCAACTTCTCGAACGGATATCGTAGCATTTGCTACACGTTTTAAAACGGAGTGATATCTAAGATTGGAATCGCATCGCTGGATGGCTTTGGCTATCGCTCGCCGAAACGAAGTGTATCAGGCTCGGCCTTACTAATATATGCTCCAGCATATTCCGCAGCTCCAAACGCATTTCCGATCAATTGTTGACCCATGTTAGCTCTCCAGCAGGATAGTAAATGCGGTGAATAGTTGTTTATCGTTGAAACTTCACATTTTAGGTGGACCTTTAAGGACGGGGTCCCATCAGAAGCAATGCAAGTTTCAATTTCAGTTTGGCTTCGAAAATTCTTCAAAAAACCGAAACGGCATTCAGCACTTTTTCTTTCTACAAGATAAATTTGCATAGCACTCGTGTTGTTGAACGCGTTGCACGAGTCTCGACACATCGCAGTCCCAATCTTTGATTCCGGTAGCAGGAGGCCGTAACACTAATATGTCGATATCATTAGCCTTATAGGTAGCGCACGTAGAGCACGAGCATGTAGCCAATTTTTTTAGAGTCTTTGACAGGACTGAAATATGTATATCGACAAATGCAGCGAGCTCAGCACGACCTTCGCTGGTTTGTGGCAAATTCAGAACGTCAGGAGCATCTTTAATCCACATGAGGCAATGTATGTGCGGAGAACCACGCTGCTGGAACTCGACCCGCCAGAAAAAGTCGACTATTTCACCTAATGGTCTAGCTTTTCCACAAAGAACAGTGTAAAAAAAAGGCTTGGAATTTCCTGTTGAAGTGCCGGGCTCTGTTGACTTGTTGAGTGTTTCCTCGCAGCTGTTTGACCTCTTCATCCGTCACAGTAATCGTTGGAATTTCTCGGCTTATATCTAGATCGTGTAGCTCTTGGAGAATTTCCTCCGAGATTAAAATATCTACGTAAAGTGGGTTATTGGCAATCAGCCAGACTAATGCACTCCGAATCAAATCTGGTCGTACTCTAAAGCATTCCGTTGAATTGTCTGATTTTGAAGCTAGGAATAATACTACACACGTTATCAATGGTCGAGGAAGCTCTTTCACTATTTTAGCTGGATCGTTCCAGTAGTAGATTGCGTTTCTTCGGGTAAATTCTTGTCCGTCCTTATACAAATTCACACAGGTAGTGAACGAGATACCCAAACCATTTAAACGCGTTTCCATTCGATTCAAAACCGCACGCTCAGTTGGCACTTCGGCTATCCGAAACCCACTGGATCGGCAGAACTTTGGCGTTTTCCGTGCCAGCATAGCCCTATTACATCTATCACATAGCCAAAGTGCTTTAGTTTCATCATCACAAACAACAATGCCTTCCTGTATAATTTCGACTTTACCAAGGTGGTTTCGAAGTGGAGCGAAGAAATCGGACTTTGAATCGTATAATTTACGTATAGTATTGAATAAGTTCAATATTTCTCCGCAACTCCCGCATACCCGAAACAGCGGCACGTCGATGGACTCGAAATATCCTGCTAGAAAAAAAATCTTCGTGAAAGCATCTCTCAGGTGGCATTGCGTTACGCGAAATCTACATTCCTACTTTATCCGAGTCTAGGTTGGCACTAGTGTGGTGTCGGGAATGGCCGGAGAACGCCGGCGCCCTTGTCACCACCGTTGGGGTCTTGCGTGTCGAGAATCCCGTTGGAGCAAGCGGGGGCTGAATGTGTGGCCCGGTGCTGATTGGCACAAAAGATCCGTGAGTGAGTGATGGTCCTGGACCGAGCAAGTGTGCGCCATACCACGAGCGCAACGACTGAACATATCCGGACAGCATCCGGACAGCGACCCCTCGGTCAGCGGTCGCCGAGATCTCGGTGGTTACAGGAAAGCCTCGTAACGGACGAGTTCACACTATATATTTGTATGAAGCATAGGAAATGATAGATTAAGAAATAAGCGCCTTTGTGTGCAACCAACAGAACCGCTTTTCCTCCCGATCGCACAAGAGTCAAGTCCGGCTGCGGTAAGTGTCCGCAGCGTCTGGTCCCGCTCGACCGCTAGGATTATGCCTGTCGGTGGACACGGCGGCTAGTCGAAGCGCGTGTTCATCCACCCGGCAAGGCCAAGATGAAGAAGGAGCGTGGCGAGCCGCGTGCCGAGGACGAGTTCGTCCGACCCAGGAGTGCTAAGGAGAGCCTCCGACTAACAAACCCTGCTGGAGCCTTGCTCCAGTCCCTCGCTAACCGGCTGAAAAGTCCTGGACCCTCCATTCTGAGGGCCGGCGAGGTTACAAGAAGTATGCGTGCGAGATAGCAGCCCAGCCTTTGCTCGTGGCTGGTGCCGTTCGAGTGCTCGGTCGTCTTACCGACGAGTCAAAGCGCACAGGGTCACTTACCTACCCAGTGCTAGGGCAGAGTCAAGGCCTTCCGGTCAAAGCCTCGCCCCATATACGCCGAGTCTTTGCGGACAGAGCGTGTGTTGTGGGTGGGAAGCACTGGCAGACATAATTCTGGCGTGTTCCTACAATACACTAGCTTCTGAACGCGCGGAGCTGTTCTTCTTCTTGCGGCGCTTGTTTTGAGGAAGCGTCGGCATTGCACCTTTTCGTTTCTTCTCTCCACGCTAATCTTGCTGTCGTGTGTTCTGTTCGATGCCATCAACTGTACCAATCGGTGCAGGTGCCGTCTGCCGCACACAGCTCGCAGATAGTTTCGACACCTTCTTCAACACGCGCTTAGCTGTTTTGGCAGCCCTAGTTGCCTTAGCGGAAAGCGGCAGCTTTTTCGCTCTTACCATGCTGCCGCAAAACCTGTTATGATCCTACCGGGTATGCTCAGCACAATCGCTTGGCGCATCCTACACAGTTTCAGTGTTGGAGCCAGCTAGCTACGAGTCGTAGCCTACGACAGAGTAGACCGAGTGCAAATCATTCCATATTCAACGAACCCACCAATTTCAGTCGTCTGAAAGCAGGTACTGATCTGAACACGAAAGGCATCCCAACTAGTTTTCTCTTAGTACCACGTACGTCTGCAGGAGCTGACAAGCTCGTTAACCACCTAAGCAATGAAGCGGAGCGGTGAACCGAGTTCAGCCTCCGTAGCTGCGCAAGATGACAGTTACCGGAAACTGCGCATACGCTGGTATAATTACAGGCTGTCGAAAGTGTTTTTAAATTTCCATTTGATATGCATGAATGATAGGCCGCTAGTTTGAAGGCATGAACACGTCGCCAGTAACCACCCGCTGCAGCCTCAAATAAAGCTGCAAGATATTGTACCAGTGCTCAAAACATGAGAAAGGATTGGCGGCTGTACAACTACATGAACCCTTTGCAGTTCGTAGCTCCGCAAAAGCATTGTTTCCTTCGCTGAATCCATAAAATGCATTAGTCGATGGGGCAGCTGACAAAGTAAAGCATTGCTTACCTCGGGCTGCACGAATCCGTTCCCATAGCAAATGGTAATCTCTTATCCCTGGGAAATAGCCTGTTTGGCATAAATATCGCAGCAGGTTTCCCCTGCGACCTCCCACCGCCCAATTATGTAGTTCGGACAGCAACTGTGGTTGGCGAAGCGGGCTAGACCACCGACCCGACGGGCATCAGTCACCTCGCAACTGGTTACTGCCATCCCATAAGTGTGCTTTGAGCTGAATTCCACCTGTTTCAGCACACGCAATTTCAGTCAATATAGAGTTGAACGGTACATATACGTAGCGAACACACCAGTACCGTGATTTCACGATCCAGATACATCTCTTGACTCAATACCTCGCCCACATACTGAATCACAAGGTCGTCTTCTTCAATCCGCGCATCGGCTACAAGCGACACTCCTTTCCCAGCGATCAATCTGAGAGCCAAGTCAGCATGAACGCCATCCTGAATTCGCTGATTTCCGCACTTTGTTCGTGTAGCACAGTGGTCTTGAACACATTCGGTTTGGGTCAAACCCTTTCGATTAGATACAGCTCTTCACATTTCTCTAAGTTAGTGCACCACAATGTACGTACTGCGCGATTATCACAGTCCGCACCGCAAGTTGGCCGCCAATCTGCGAGTGGTTTGCACCGGCAGTACGAGATCTCCTCCTATTCATACAACCGCACAAATCAATACACAGCAACAACATATATTCACATCCATATACGCTACCATTGGGTCCTTCCGTGCCCTGGATACATACACGTTTTCAGTCATGTCTGTTGGCGATCGCAGCTTGCGCCACCTGCGATGGTGCAGTGGCGCCAGCAACGACTCAATCCGCGTGGCGATAGTAACAGCCTTACACCAGTATCAAGACAGAAACCAACGTTCAGATGTAGAGCTAGGCTCAGAAGGTAGCTAGCCATACCTCTTTCATATTCATTATCAATTCCACTCAGTGCGAGGCACTACAACTGAACACGGTGCGAGGCACCACAACTGTTGTCTCCGACCAAATGAGCTTCCTTTGTACCGTGTGAAGGGCTGGGGGTTGGCGGACGTATTCGCCACGAACCAAAAAGGCATCAAGCTTCAGCTGCCGCATTATTCCTACTTGAAACCTCCGTGTCGCTTAGCTGACCGGAATCCGAATGAGAGCTAGGACCATTTGTGGGTCCGATCTCCTTCAGTGTGCATTGCCTCCGGCTTGTCTGCACGCCCACGTTTCAAGGTCTTTCTCTCTGTTCAGCCTTATGTTTCCACAAGTTTTCAAAGAAGACCACCCTTTGTGAAACTGGTGCCAACTTCAACAAAGGCAACATATAATACAACAGCCAGCGTGGCTATCGCAGATCTGCCGTAGTTAGCGTAACTATTAGCGGAAAGTCGAGATGCACGAAGCAAAATTCACGCAAAAACGGCTTAGTCGTTGATAGCAATACTGGGGTAGGTTGGTATGGCCGCATGAACGAGATTCAATGCTTCTCAACAACTTCATTTAAATTGCGATATGCACGAGCTAACTGCAACCCCACAATACCCTGTAGCTAGCTCTACCATGCCGAATATGCATCCACGGCTTCTGCAGGGCACTCAAACCCCACGCTCCCGTTGCACGATACGTCTCAAAGCCATTTCAAACGCGTTGGTGATCGCCCCGCTTGCTGGCCGTCGACACCGTATCATGCGGTTCCCTTTGGTTCTCCTCCGTTGCCATCACAATTTCGACGCCGACCTCCTCGGTAGTGGCAGCTCGTTTGCCGGGCGCTACAGCTTGGGCCTTCCCCTTCTCCGGTTTCTTTTTTTCGCCATCGTGTTTGCGCTGCTTTAGAGGGGGGGGGGGGGGGGGGGCGGGGTAAATTTGG